>JAAEAF010004873.1:0-51855 GCA_011037195.1 Triatoma infestans
AATTTATTTTTGGGAAAGATTTACACTTTGTAATGAATTTGTTATCGCTTATATTATTGTATAAAGATTAAATATAACATTTTTGAATTACTGACATTTTATTTCATTCATAACAAATCATTAAATTAACAAAAATAAATATAATGCATTTTTATTCTAGGTGGTCCCAAACTTTTTACCAGCAGTGTATATATTTTTTTAAGCAGGTCTATACATGTTCAAACACAAGCTGAACCAGCACTCTGTTTGCGCGCTAATGCTATTCTGTTCAGAGAAGTATATGCTTGTTCAAACAAGTTCAAGCATCGTCCTTTACAAATTCTGCGATCATTTTTCAATAGTAAAGTAAATATTTTTAGCTTTATGACATAAACAATATTAATACGCTACGCATTATAAATTTTTAGCGAAAAAAATCGATTAGTGAAATAATTTGAATATTTAACACAAAAATATTTTTCCCACACTTACAGCCAAATGGCGCCCCGGACAAATGTCCGGGTTGCCCGCCCCTAGAGCTGGCTCTGTCCACACCGAAATCTATTTCAACTATTTGTAGTTTAAATAATTTTCGGCGGGCAGCAATTCGACAAACAAAGCAGCATAGATACAAAATGTTCTTTCTGAATTTATTGTTTTACCATTATTCGGTCGGGCGACCGGGGCTTTCAAAGACTTTAGAAACAGCCAAGCGATGTTAGCCTTTATTAAAAAACCTCTGAATGCCACGGTAACAGAAATAAATTTTTCGCCCTTTAATATTGATATTGGCCGCTTTGAAATGCAGTTGATGGATTTAAAAAATAAAGAATTGTGGAGCTCAAAATTCGAGCGTCTTTGTGCCGATTTAGAGCTATTGGAGAAAAATAAATGTGAATTAAGTTTACAGCACAAGCGGTCTGCTTTGAAAGATCTGGAGAGGGAAGATAGGTTGATTTTTAACACCTGGAATAGTAATGCCTGACTCATATGCTCAACTGAAGAAACTAGGGTTTGCTGTTCTTTCCTTATTTGGGTCTACATATTTATGCGAACAATCATTTTCAAGCATGAACTTTATCAAGAGTAAATTAAGAAATCGGCTTATCGATGAGAACTTGGAATGTAATGAATACAACTTACCCAACAGATTTTCTTGTAAATTGCAACATTGCAATGTTTCGTTGGGCTCCATGTCATGTTTTTTGGCAGTTGGATATTTCGGTTGGGTACCTAGCCGCCTTATAGAGCGCTCTATGTCACAACCAACAAACGTTGTGGAAATTTAAATTCAAACTAAACAACAGACCCCTAATAAGCCTCTAAAATTAAATTTTTTAGAAAAATATTTCAAATAAAAGTGATACGTTTTTATCTATGCAGCAAGCATTCTAAGTTTAAAGGAAATCGTTCGCGTCATTTTCGAAAAAATTCCAAAAAACTCAAAAACTTATTCTATACAATGCACTTCCGGTTATCCGATTTTCTTCAGACCGATTTCTATCAATACTTTATGTGTATATTAATGGTAACTAAGGTGGTAAAGCCACATATTATACTGAAGTGGTACTTTAAAGTAAAGCATAACGCTATAATTCTACAAAACTTCAATTTTCTGGGGGAAAATGTTTCAAATAATAGTGATAATATTTATGTGTGTAGAAAGAAATTTAAAGAAAATCCTTGGAGCCGTTTTGGAGAAAGTCACGAAAAACTAAAAAAAACCATTCAGTAAATTCTCCCTTCCGGTTATTGAATTTACCTTTACAAACTTTGGATTCATTTGAAATACGAGGTTTGGAGCTTCCTATGACGTTTCGTTTGTGAGATATTCTGTTAAAACACAAACACACACACACCACTCGCTAATAAATTTTTCCCTTATTCAGGGGACCCAAAAACAACATGTTTTTCTAGTGAAAACTCAATTTCGAAAATCTAGCACGATTGCAATACTTCCCTTTGCTAGGTGTAAAAAAAACGTAATATAGTCAGTTATTTTGATTCAAATCAATTCAATTTTTTCATAGATTTAAAAACCACCAAATCTATGCTAGAAATTGAAATATTTAAATAGTAATATAATAACAACACTATAAAGAAAATAGTAATAACATCATAAACGTAATGACGAAAGAAATAGTAATAACGTTAAAAACGTAAAGACGGACGTATGAAATAATAATAATCGGTCGTTATTAAATTAAAAAAATATTAAAGCGACAGACAAAACTCATAGTCGATAGACCGTCCGAGTGTTTGTCTATGTAAAATAGTTAATTAATAATTTTCAAGCTTAGAGAAAAAGAGAAACAAAGGAAAAAGGAAAAAAGAAGTAAATAAAACAACAAATTAATACAATTTGAAGAAAGAAAATAGATTATACTAATAAACAAAATAAAGTTAACTTCTGAAATACAATAAAAAGGAGAATAAACACAAAGTAACTCTTGGACTATTATAACAAACAAAAATTATTTTTAACTAATAGAGTAAAATATTTAAATGCCTTCTTGCAAATGCATACTGTGTTTTAAATACAATCAGAAATTTTGTAACATTATTATAATAAAAGTATAATAATACTAATAATTAAGAAGTTATGGATATGGCTGTTTAAATTTCAAATATAGAAATTATAAAAAAGAGTTAGGAAATAAGTAACTATTTAATAATTAAATGCTTGGATCAACTCGTATTTATAGCGCCTGGCTTCTTTGCAATATTGAGCTAAACAATTCCACCATTTGCTATCTACATAATCCAAAAAATCTATTTCTGTTAAATAAGGTGTTTTATAGTATCGAACATGAAATTCCGTTAAGATAGGGCACACTGCTTATAAAATGATACACACTTTCCTCGCTATTTAAATTACATATAGAACAATTTAATTTCATTTTAAAAGGTCGAAAGAAATAGTAATAACGTCATTATTTCTTTAATTGGATAAAGAAATAAGTGAAATAAAGAAATAAATCTAATATTGTTGTCAGCATATATCATAAAATTCTTAATTACATAATATATTGTTTGTTCTGGTTATGTTATGTTTGTATGGAGTCTATGTTTAAACTTGGCATTGTGCACTTCGTGTCCGTCAAAAGTGAAATATAATCAAGTTTCTACGGTACCTACATTCATGAAAAATTACCTATAGTTAGTGGTAGCAATATCTGAGATAGTGTTAAATTTTAGGCAAATTTCATCGAACAGTTTTTTAATTATAAAAAAAAAAAGAATTTACTAAATATCTTATAAACTTCAGTGCTTTTTGTGCTTGTTGTCGGCAGTGAAGAGAGAGGGGGCTTATCTTAGTTTGGTATTTACATTTTACTGTTTATATAAATATTAGTTACTATTTATTAGAGAAAGATAGTTCAGATAAACAAGTGGGAGGAGCAATCTGATCTCTGTTTTATCTTTGAGTGGGGAAAGATCTGTGTGTGAGTAGATACATACAAACTTATATTAGTTGAATTATTACAGATAACAAATATAACTTACAAATTTATCTTCAACCACTGTTTCTGTTAATAATTGATTAAGATGGATCAACAAATTAAAGAGTTATTAACACAATTTAAAGATGAACTAAAGCAAGATATGAACACTCAACGTAATTTAACTGTTTCTGAAATTAAAGAGTCAATAAATATTATTAATGATAAGATTGAAAAATTAAATATTAAAGTTAATCAAGTGGAAAGGGAATCGCGTAAGCGAAATTTAATCATATTTGGTATTTCAGAAGAATTCCAAGACTACTGGGATCTAGAAAGTTTTGTTATTACTTTCTTAAATGAAAAATTGCATCTTACATTAGATGTCTCTCACTTTGATTTTGTAAGAAGAGTGGGAAAATTTCAGGAAAACAAAGCACGACCGATATTGTTTGGTTTAACCCAGTTGCGCACAAAATTCATAATTATCAAAAATAGTCCCAAATTAAAAGGCACTAATGTAAAGATATCTGAGGACTATTCTAAAGAAGTATTACAAGTAAGAAAAGCACTTATGCCAAAACTCATTGAGGCGCGCGAAATGGGAAAATTTGCTGTAATAAAATATGACAAGCTAATAATTAAAGAAAAAAATATTTCGGACAACCTTCCAACACATTTGAAAAAACGCCAGTTATCAGATTCCCCTCCTTCAATTCGTGCTTCAAGTTTAGAAATAAACAAAGTCAATGTACCTAAAAAAACTAAATCTGAAAATGATTCTAGTGTGGTAAGAGAGAAACTCCAACAATATAGTTACGTATCTCGTACGGCACGGAGTTCTGATTCGGAGGAACTAGATAAGAAATCTGACGCACCAACAACTGGAGCGGCAAAATAGCAGTTATCCCAGGGGAAACGGTTTCTTCAAGTTTTGGCTTATAACATAAGAGGATTACACAGCAAAAAGCATAATACGCATTTCATTTCATATATAACGCAGTTTGATGTTTTCTTTCTTTTCGAAACCTTTGTGGAGCACGAAAATATAAGAGATTATGATAACCTTTTTCAAGGTTACGACTTGTTATGGATTCCTGCAACAAGGGAGACGAGATATGGAAGAGCATCAGGCGGACAGCTATATGGTATCAAACTACAAGGTACTTGGAGCAATTTAGTTTCTTTTTGTAAAGTTTCTAATAGAGACCTAATAATATTCAAAACTGGGTTGCACTCTATCTATATTTTTCCTATTTATTTGAATTGTAATTTTTGGTTAGAGGAATTTAATAGAATGTTTGACTTTTTTTCTGAAAATCAAAACTTAAAAATTTGCCTTGTGGGAGATCTGAATGCTAGGGTAGGTAATTTACAAAAACTTCCCAAAAAATGTATTCACTTTAAAATTCATTCTGTAAATAGAAACTCAAAAGATTTAGTTGTTAATAGTAATGGACGTAAATTGTTAGATTTTTTCGATAATTTTGGATTAGTAATTCTTAACGGTAGAACTGAAAAAGACCTAAACGGAGAATTTACATATATCAGTGAAGTAGGGTGTTCCATGATTGATTTTTCATGTATTAGTATTGAAGCTTTGCCAATAATTAATGATTTTATAGTGGATTACCAGCTGTTTCCGATCACATGCCGATTATCACCTCGTTTTCAATCAATGATAGTTCGATTTTTTCTAATAACAATACACTTCCTCTTTTGCCAAAACTAAACTGGGCTAGACAAAACTTATCAGATTATCAACATAAAATATCTTTTTATTTAAACTCTATTGTTTTCGTTTCTAATAATGGGGAAGAGGAAGTTCATTTCTTAACTAACATAATTAAAAGTGCGTCTATATCCAATGAAAATAACAAACGTCAAATTATTCGTAAAAATAATTGGTTTGATAAAGATTGTAACACGGCAAGATCTAAATCGTTTAAGCAACTTAAACTATTTAGAAAAACAAATGAGATGAAAGATAGATTATTATATTTAAATTACAACGTTATGTATAAAACTTTATGTAGGGATAAGAGAAAACAATACCACTTAGATTGTGCTCGACAATTGTGCGAAACTAAAAACAGTAAAGAATTCTGGCAAAAGATCAAGTTATTTAAACATCATAATTCCTAGACAGTAGGTAACGTGTGTGCCGAAGATTGGTTATGGCACTTTAAAAACTTACATAATCCGTCATTAATTACTATAGACTTTCTTACGCTGAACCCTACTTTATCAATGACCACTTAGACAGACCCTTTCTGTTAGAAGAGTTAGACATAATACTGAGTAATTCTAAAGAGAATAAAGCGCCTGGGACTGATCGAATAGGTTATGAGTTTTACAAGTATGCACCAAAAGATTTCTTACTAAGGTTGCTGAAATTATTCAATAAATTATTCGAAACTGGTAATATTCCAGCCTCTTTTAAGGAATCGATCATATTTCCCTTGTATAAGAAAGGTAATAAAGATCAGGCAGCTAGTTACAGGGGCATATCTTTTATTAATGCTATCAGCAAGCTGTTCTCAGGACTAATTTTAAATAGACTGACTAGTTGGGCAGAAAATAATAATATATTGCATGAGTGTCAGGCTGGCTTCAGGTCGAATTATTCGACAACAGATAATTTATTTAATTTGACCAATCTAATTAAGCTAAAATTAAGTATGAAAAAGCAAAAAGTTTATGTATTTTTTGTTGACCTTTCTTCGGCCTTCGACAATATCGATAGATTTAGTCTAATCTATAAACTGCACTCTTTAGGTATCTCCTCAAAAATAGTCAAGATTATAAAGAATTTGTTGACTGATACAACGGCTTCAGTTATGTGTAAAAATGGTCTATCTTCGAGTTTCTTTACTGAAAGAGGGGTGAAACAGGGATGTCTTCTCAGCCCCTGCTTGTTCTCGTTGTTTATAAATGACTTAGAGAGCTATCTGGGGGGAGGTGTAGTCGTTAACAGCAAATGTAAGATAAAGCTGTTGGCGTATGCCGACGATATCGCCCTATTGGCCTCGGATCCGGTATCTCTCCAATTAATGATAAACTCTCTCGACGAATATTGCCAATTGTGGAGCCTGAAAATCAACCTAGAAAAGTCCAAAGTCATGGTCTTTCGAAATGGCGGTAGACCAGCCAAAAATGAGAAATGGTTTTTGGGCTTAAATAGAATTGAAGTGGTCAGTGAATATAAATATCTCGGCATAATACTTACCCCCACATTATCTATGTCTAAACACTTAAAAAGCAAGTCATCAAAAGCAAAACTGAGCGTAAACTCAATATGGTCACAATTTATTGATAATAATAATATTTCATATTCATCAAAAATTAGAATTTTCAACTCAGTTACTAGAAATATGATTTGCTATGGTGCCCAAGTGTGGGGATGGAAAAGATATGACGAGGTTGAGAGGGTTCTTTATTTTTTCATAAAAAAATTAATGAAATGCCCAAAATACGCACCCTCAGCGCTAATACATTTCGAAACCAAATTACCGCCTATTTTCCTTTACACATTAAAACTACACTATAAATATCTACTCAGATCCTTAAACCTTTCCGAAAATAGATATCCCAAAATTTTAGCTACTGAAATAATAAAAAAGAATATTTTTTGGTTTTCAGAAATTAAGAGTCATGCTGAAAAAGTTAATATTAATTTTAATTTAAACTTCACAAATTGTAACAATAGCGTTTTGTGGAAAACTACGCTTAATATTATAATTGAATCTTTAAACAGTGATTTTAATAACATTTGCAAATTGAAGGTATTTAATACAAATTATTATCCATTTTATAAAGAACTTCATTATAATTTAGAAAATAAATTGTATTTAACTGATGATTTGTCTTTGAAATCAATGAGGTGGATATTTAAAATTCGAGGTGATCTATTACCGTTGAATTACAAATATTTTAAGAATACCGACCTTGAATGCAATCTATGTGTCTGTAATGAGTATGAGGACCTGTTCCACTTCCTGGCGGATTGTCCAGCATTGGCTGAACTGCGCGGTCGTTACTTTGGTTCGCCTACTCTTTCTAGACAAAGCTTTGTGGATTATTTGAACGGCAAAGACTGGGTTGCTTTGGTTCAGTATTGTACCGTAGCTTATGCAAAACGAGTATCACTTATTAATCCAAGATAATTATAAATCTATTTTTTGTTTTCCAGTTTTTCAATTTAATGCTTTATACTTTATATTGTATAGTTAAGACAGAAAAGAAAGAAGTATATAAGGTAATAATAATAATAACAGTATTAAAAAAAAAATTAAAATATATATATATAAAAATAAAATAAAAAATAAAATAAATAAATAAAAATGCAACAATAAATCATAGACTCCACGGACGGTCAATTGACCATGTTGTTTGTCTTTATAAGGAATTTATTTTTAGTTTTATATTACTTTTTTAATTTTATTTAATTTCACTGTAATTGAAATACTATTTTTACATGTATGTAATTTTGTAAATTAAATAAAGACTTCTTCTTCTTCTTCTTCTTCTTCTTCTTCTTCACAAACACATACACACACCACTCGCTAATAAATTTTTCCCTTATTCAGGGGACCCAAAAACAACATTAGTTCTAGTGAAAAACGTCTATTTCGAAAAATCGAGAGCACCATCGCAAGGACTTCCCCTTTTGCTATCTTTAATAGAAACGTAGATAGTCAGTTTTCATTTTGATTCCATCAATTCAATTTTTTCATAGATTTAAAAACCACCAACTCTAGCTAGAAATTTGAAATATTTAAATAGTAATAATAATACAACACACTATAACGAAATAGTAATAACATCATAACGTAATGACGAAATAAGCTAGTAATAACTTTTAAAAACTTAAAGACCTTGACGAATCAAATAATAATAATCGGGGGGGGGGGGGGGGTCGGTTATTAAATTAAAAAAAAAATATAAATGCGACAGACAACACTTCATAGTCATAGACCGTCCGGTGTTTGTCTATTTAAAATAGTTAATTATAATTTTATCAAGCTTAAGAAAAGAGAAACACAGGAAAAAAGGAAAACGAATAAATAAAACAACAAATTAAATACACTTTGAGAAAGTAAATAATTTACAATAAACAAATAAAGTAACTTCTGAAATACAATAAAAGGAGAAAAACTTAAAAGTAACTCTTGGACTATTATAACAAAACACAATTATTTTAACTAATAGAGTAAAACTTCCTTGCAAATGCATACTGTGTTTTAAATACAATCAGAAATTTTGTAACATTATTATAATAAAAGTATAATAATACTAATAATTAAGAAGTTATGGATATGGCTGTTTAAATTTCAAATATAGAAATTATAAAAAAGAGTTAGGAAATAAGTAACTATTTAATAATTAAATGCTTGGATCAACTCGTATTTATAGCGCCTGGCTTCTTTGCAATATTGAGCTAAACAATTCCAACATTTGCTATCTACATAATCGAAAAAAATTATTCTGTTAAATAAGGTGTTTTATAGTATCGAACATGAAATTCCGTTAAGATAGGGCACACTGCTTATAAAATGGTACACACTTTCCTCGCTATTTAAATTACATATAGAACAATTTAATTTCATTTTAAAAGGTCGAAAGAAATAATAATAACTTCATTATTTCTTTAATTGGATAAAGAAATAAGTGAAATAAAGAAATAAATCTAATATTGTTGTCAGCATATATCATAAAATTCTTAATTACATAATATATTGTTTGTTCTGGTTATTGGAGTCTTGAAATAGTTGAAATTTCTAATTCATATAGGAATAGGAGCAGGCATAGCAGAAATAAATGCTCTATTTCTTTACTTTTTTTCTGAAATGTCAATCGCCATGGAAAGATGATTAAAACTTATTCGTCACAATATTTTTTAGTTATCGCGAACCCAAAAAAATAAACATAATCCTGAACTTCTAAAACTAGTAGTGGGAGAATTCGATTAGTAGTGGGAGAAAGTATTATAATTCTGTGATTCCCAGAAGATAAATTTGTACTCGCGTAACAGTGTAAAGGGTCAGTTTTATTTTAATTTGAACCGGCAAACAAAGTGGTAAGATGATTTCAAGATTAATAATTTACATAATGTATTATACAATACATTGTACGGCACAAGACTATTCAGGAAACACCTTTGAGTAAGTTTGACTTTTAATTTACATTAGATAAATTAAATAAGTACAGTGCAAACAAATTTTCGGAGATTTCTACACATAAAATTAGTTATTTTTTTTTCATTCATTGAATATATTTGTCATTAAAGTAATATACATTCGAAACAATAATAAATTTGATTTACTAATATCGAACAGGAGAATTAATTATTTTTATATATTACTAATTAATCTAGGGGAAGATCTAAAATATTATTTTAGTATTTAAAATATTTTTCAGAAAAAATTGATTTTGGAGGCTTATTGGGGATCAGTTGGTTTAAATTTAAATTTGTACAAGCTTTATTGGTTTTGATATACAGCGCTCCACATGAAGCCATACAGGCATACAAGCGAAATCCCCACCACCATTTCCATGGACAGTCAAACTATAAATATTGTAGCATTACATTAAATTATATTAATTTAATATAAATTGTATTAATTACAGTAAGAGAAAGTCGTGTGAGTGTTTCACACCAGATTTTTTTTTTTTACTTACGCTTAGTTCTAGTAAGAGGAAGTATTGTAATCGTGTCAAAATTTTCGATCTAGAGTTTTCACCGGACATATCCGTTTTGAGTTCCACTGAGTCCAAAAAAGTGGTTTTTAGAAAAGGGCCTGTGTGGGTGTGTGTGTATGCATGTATGTGAACAGCAAAGCTCGAAATCGAGGAATTGCAGAAAGTTCAATCTTGATATTTCATTTAGCTATCACCATGGGATCTGGCAATAAGTTTGGTGTCAAAATTCCTCAACCGGAAGTACCACTTTACTAAGTGATTTTTTCGCAGTTTTCTTGAAAATGGTTCCGACGATTTTTCTTGAAAGGCTACACTTTTCTATAAGATCTACAACTTTTATTTAAAACATTTCTCTGGGAAAATTAATTTAAGGGCATTTTAGGGGAGGGATGGGGGGGTTACAGCTTCCTCTAAAGTAGTATTTTAGTTGATTATACAATTCTACCATCCAAACAAAATTAATTATAAATAAAAAGATGGCCAAAATTCCAAAGAAAATAAGTAAACCGGATTTACGCTTTTACTGAAGTATTTTTCAGTTTTCGATGCATTTCATTAAATTTGGTCCACCAACTTTAAAAGTTGTCAATTACAATTTTGAGAGCTGGAATAAGAGAATGTCGTATGAGTGTTTACACCATATTTTTTTTTATCTTAGAGGGAAGCAGAACAAGATTAATTATTAATAATTGGAAATCTCCTTTGATCTAAATAATTAATTTCAATTCTGGGTCCATATTTGTAAAATTTTAATAAATTGCATGTCTTTATCCAAAAAGTAATTACTTTATCATTCTTTATCACCAGATAACAAATTTACCACACATGAATTTATTTTTGGAGCAAATTTAGCAAAGTAGTAGAAAGCCAAGATAGACTTATGTTAATTAAGAGAACCTTACAACTACTTCAAAGGAACTTTGACCATTAACTAGATCGTGGGGGGAAAACATATTGTCAGGTGTTCAAAACTGCTTAGAACAAATAGGTTTGAGCAATTAATTTTTTAATTTCCATTATTCCATTTTTACAGAAATAATCATTGAACCGTTTTACACAAAGTAATGAAAAATTAAAAAGAGTTATTCGGCATTGTTGATGATAACCAAATTCTTCATATGTAGTATTTTTAAAAAAAGGAAAATCATCAGCCTCAGAATCAGAAGACTACAAAAAAAAAGACGATATTTAATGGTTAAAAAAATAAAATAAAATAAGCCTTACAAATTATTTCTAACTTTAAATATAAGTTAGTGGCTGGACAAGTCCCTAGCCAGGCAGCTAATAGAAGTGTATTATGTGGCAATAAACCGCCAACCACATTGAACAAACCAAACATTTGAAATTTAACCCCACTAATTCCACCGAACTCCCTAAAATAATCAATTAATATTCCTTGTTTTTTTTTTAAATCTAACAAAAATACATATTATCGAACCAATTTATGTAGACTGAAATTATATAAAGATAATCCCATAGATCAAATTTAATGATCGTTGAAAATTGGTTTTCTTTCTAAACGTATGAATTTTAAAATTCAAATAGGTAATGCGATTTAAATAAATATTCGACTTTACTTAAATTTGTAATCGTTACAAATGTTTATTTTCTATACGTAATTATATCTGCTTATTACTTTTTTTATTTTAGAATTCCTTTGATAAGAATGGAAAGTGTTTTACAAAGAATGGCTCGAGAAAATGTACCTCCTTCAGTACTTGAATCCTTTTTTGTAAGAGCTGCTAAAAATGGAAGTGGTTTAGTACCAGTACCTTTATTTAAGTTCCTCGATGTAAGATATTAAGTTTTATTTGATTGTTTTTAATGTTTTAAATTATAAGGCAACTACTTGTCATATTCTTCAAGAAGAGGTACACTGTACCACCAACATTTTGCCAGCGGATTAAATATAGTCTGTTGGAAGGCACTCATATAGCCACTCTAGACCACGAATCCATAAAGACTAGTGTAAATAGAGGTAGCGTACAGAGAGGCATCTTATCGCCTTTCTTATGGGCATTTTAGCCGTCGATCTCCTGGCCAAATTGATCGCGGAAAACGTTTTTTTGCCTGGGCTTCGCTTGGGTAATTGTCGTGAGAATGTGTTTTTCAGATAAAGTTTCGGGGCGCACACAAAAAATATTGTGGATCGATGGTGTTTGGCGGAAGGCCTCTCCTTAACCTCCACAAAACACCCTTGTTCCCTTCACAAAGAAAAAGAACTTACGAGCCTTGGACCAACCGACAATCGGGGCTAATCCGAGGTGTTACATCCCGCTAAGCCTAGCTAGATGCAGGCTTTCAGGCCGATCTAGTGTAATCATTATTGTGCCACTGAAGACGAGGATTTTCATAGCTATATTCTCAGATAGGGAGGAGCCAGCAGCTCATACCAAGTCAGTTAAAGATAGATGTGAGATGCTGGGGAACCGTCATGCAAATTATTACCAAAATAAGGTTTTTCTACTTTGGATACTTGGCATTGAGGGTAAATGGGCAACAGGCGATAGAAAGCCTTGCCCGAGAGGGGCTCCCATATTGGACCTGAACCTTCCAGTCATTTCGAGATGCCTCATGAGTTCAGTCATTTTGGGATCATACTAACCTACTAGTGGAATACATTGCGTGATAAGCGGCTTTGGCATAAGTGCACAATAGATCAATAGTACTCTAATTTGTGGGTGCCATAATAGTTCCATAGGAGTCGCTGTGGCCTGGGCTTGCTAGACGACCTCCTAATTGTTAGTATCTGAATATCTTGATAGTATCCAAATATCATATGCAAGTCACTTATCCCACAATGTATTCCGTTAGTAGGTTGGGTTGGTCCCAAAAAATAGGCATGCAACCAATCACGTGATATTCTATTAAAAGAAAAGGTCAGAAGAACCTTTAAATTAAGTAGAATGAAGCAGATAAAACTTTTTAAATATTTGGACTATTTTTCTGCAAAGCCTATTTTTACACTTATGCGTAAGTAAGTTATGTATAAGAACATAAATAATTGCTAAGTTTTACTCTCCAGTTTTTTAACTTTGTTATGAATTGAAATTTTTTAAACTCTAAGAATTATAAAATGATTAATTTTTATGTTAACAAGGACCTATATATATGAATTACAATTTAAGATCTAAACATTATAATTTTGATAACTTGCACCTTAATTAGTTTCAAAATTCTAGACGGAATTTTATGGAGAAGTGTTAATTGGTCATCCTGGACAAAAATTTAATGTTGTTTTTGATACTGCATGGGCAAACACCTGGGTACCTTCAGTGTTATGTCCTGTATTAGAAGTAGCCTGTGGTATGTAAAAATATTATTTTACCATACATTTAAAATTATTTGAAACCTTATATATGTATTTTTTAATGAAGCTAATGGTAAGTGAATTTTATTATTGTGAATTAATAATTTGAATTAAATAAATTTTACATATTTATAATCATAATAATAATATTGTTTCAAACTGTTACTAAATATACATTTTCACCACAAAGAAATAAGTAACCAGTATAAGTATAAAAGTTAATAACTATTATGTCAGGAGGAATTTTCTTAAGTAAAAAGGATTTGGTTACGCTGAAGAGAGGTTGCAGAAATTAACGGTTCAGACGTTTTATGACATGTCAACAACATTGGCACAGTTTGATTTGAAAACAGTTCTTCTATCCATTCAGCAATTGACGCGAGAAAAAAAAGACGAAAAGTTCGGTGAAATTCTTAGATTAATATGGAGAATCCAGGATTTTACAGATAGGGTCTATATATAGCCTCTATAGATGTATAAAATCTTAAATTCTAGGTTTATATGTATTCATATAGATATAAATAAATTAAACTTGCACGCATGAGAAATAAGTACTCGTCATAAATAAGATATGTCTATGATTCTGAAATAAAATCTCAATCTCAACAGATTAGATATCTTGCATCTTACATTTATTTTGTTTCATTTTATTTTCAAAATATTGCGAGTATAATTCAAGCAGATAGTTATATTTTACTATTTTCAAATTTTTATATTAATAAGAAATAAATTTATTTGATACAATATTTTTTTTTTTAGCTCTACGTTCAAAATATGATGCTTCACGTTCGTCAACTTATATAAAAAACAATAAACCATTTGAAGTAGCGATGGGGTCATTAAAACTGAAAGGAAAATTGTCAACAGATTTATTTCATGTATGTACCAAATTTTATTCAAGGGTATAAATTAATGACATATTTTTAGAATATTTGATTTTTTCAGGTAGGACAAGTAAATGTGACGAATCAAACATTTGCAGAAATAAGAGAAATGCCATGGATTTTATTTTTCAGCAAAGCAGATGGTGTAGTAGGCCTAGCTTTTGCTGATTTTGCTGTTGGTGGTGTAGTTCCACTTTTTTATAATATGATAAAACAAAGAGTAGTAGATCAAAAGATTTTTTCATTTTATATGAACCGGTAAGTTTAGAACAAACAACTAAATGTGAGATAGGCAAAGCATTACAATGCATTTCGTAGCTTAAATGCGACACCCCTTTACTACAAAACATAAGTTTAAGTTATTTAACAAACAAGTATAAGTTATTATAAATATAAGTTATTTAACCTTTTTTTTTTGTAAATTCCCCAATTATGTATTAATATTTCATATATTCTCTGCATTATTATATTTAATAGATTATTTCTTTTTACTGTATGACTACAGAGATCCATCATCTCCAAAAGGTGGCACTATAATGTTTGGGGGTGTTGAAAAGAGGCATTATTTAGGAAATTTTACAGATGTAAAAATTATACCAAAAACAGGATTATGGACTTTTCAAATTGATGGGTGAGTATTTTTAATATTTGACATCATATACTTGAGGAACAAAAATGTTTTTTAGTGGGTCTTCATCTGGTCAGTTTATAACTTAGTTATTTTATGACATTAAAAATTTAAAACGAAACAGTTTTATTCTGTATAAAATCAAGCGTGTCAGCTGCAGTTTTCATAACTCTTCTCATGATTCCACCATAAAAAAATTATAAAGTAGAAAATATTTTTATTAACGTTTTTCACGAAACTTTCTTATCGAAATGCCCTTATATTTTTAGTTTTCTGTACCTATAATATGATTCCTTTGGATCTTATGTCTGTTATTGCTTTGGATTAATAGAAAACTTGAATTTTGAAGTTTTTAGATAAATTTAATACTAACAGGAATCTAAGAATTCATTATCTGAAAGGCTAATGAAACAATATAAGACGGCTAGATGAATATTATAGAATATAATTGGATTATAATGTGAAATAAAATAAATGAAATCGTTGGCATTTAAAAGAAGTTAGATCAGTAGATTTAAGGACTGATTCCAATTCTCAAAATGTATTCGTTCATATTCATTTCCAAATCCTTTTAAGTTAAAACACCAGAGAGACTCAGAGATATTTTCCGTGATAACCTTCTTCTTTTTGTGGTCATCGACTAGACCAATTTCGGGTGTTTGTCCTTCATCAGGATGTTTTGTCAAAACAGTATAACATAAGACTTGCACGAGCAAATTTAGATGATACACTCCTGTTTGCTCTTTGCAAGTCTATATTGTGACAAAACATCCTGATTATGGGCGAACGACCGAAACCGGTTGATGACCACTAAAAGAAGCAGGCCATCAAGGAAAATATCTCTGATGCTTTCAAGCTCTGCGGAAACAACCGCAACCACCAGAGAGACAGTTGACATGTCAAATAGAAGTGACAAACTCTTTATTGCGTATTATTATTTCTGCACCAATTAAGAACTAGTTCTTATGGAGACTGTTAGTGAAGGGATTTGCTTAGTGGTAGCACACTGGAATAGCCACGCGGAGTTCCCCGGTTCGAATCCAGAAAGAGCCTTAGATTTTCTCTTCTAGAAGCCTCTACAGTAGATATTCCATAAATACTTGCGTTCTTAGATATTACATAAATACTAGCGAGATAAGAACTGATTGATGTAATCTGATAAAAATTAAATATGAACTTTGAATATATAGGATAATATAGTACTGTTAATTGAACAATATAGATCTTAATCTTATAAAGTTAATAATATAATAGTAGAGGTTGTTTATGTGTTCGTAACTTTGAGGGTTTAACAGATATCCAATATCGTTATTATATTTATAAAGATATTAATTCCGTTTTATTAATATGTCTCAATTCACCAACTTCATTTTTGCCAGGAGAAAAAAGTAGGTAATTCAGACTTTAACCAAATTGATATGCTTTGTAATCAATTACTTGCTTTGTAATCAATTACAAAAAAAAGCTTTTATATTATTATCTTAAATAAATAAATTTTTTTATTGTTATCATCGTTATCGGAGTTTTATGTTTTAATCATTTCAGGATCTTTACAAGCAAGAAAGAAAGCCAAACTTTTTGTCAATCAGGATGTTTGGCTTATGCAGATACCAGTGAAAACACTATAAGAGGTCCAGAGCATGATATTGATATGCTTAATCAAATTATTGGTGCTAAATCTTTCTATTTTGGAAGATACTTTGTAAGTAATAAAATATATGTTCTTTTTTTATGTATATTTTATTAATTTATTGAGTTATTACGTTCGCTGCTGTTAGAATAACTTTATACTTAGAGAAGGATATTAATAGAAAAGGCAAGCGGTAGATGAATATGTCTGCTCCAAAAGTAAATTGAAAATTACGACTTTCAACCTATAACATTGTTCAGCTAAATTAGAAATGAAATTAAAGATCAAAGATAACATTCTTTGAATCCCTTCCAAAAATAAATAAATAAATAACGCCAGCATTTGATATACATGTTATTTTAGATGATTTCTCAACATTTTTTCTTCACAATTTCAATGGGGATCTGCTATAAGACTTCTTATAGCCTAATAAAGTTACTTGTCTTTCATTTTGATTCTTTTGGCTGATGTCCGCCTGATGCTTTGCGGCTTTCCATATGTTTCATGTCGTCACTGTATAATACACATATGAAGACCATATAAAGCTATGTCATCTTGTGTAAATGTGCAAGCAAATAGTCATGGTGGAGAGACAGAAAGTGCTAGTACTATGCTTTAAGGATGGTCATGAGGAAAGCTGAGCATTTAACGTAACAGTCGCTCAACATTCTCTCAGTATTTGGGATCCCATATTTTTTTCGCTATTGCATCCTCAGCTCTCGTTCGCTCGATACAGACAACACTGTCCAACCGGACAGTGAGCTGAGAGGCTCCTAGGAAGTTTAATGATGTTATTGATATAAATATTTTATAATTTAGTCAGAATATTAATACAAAATATTTTAATCATTAGTCACATTGTTTTGCAGGTATCATGTAGCACTGCTGCTCAATTGCCTAGAGTTACTTTCGTATTAAAAGGTCAAAATTTCACACTGAAAGCAAATGATTATGTGCAAAAGGTAATTATTTTATTGCGGCATATTACAAAATAATAATCTTAAATTATTATTGATAGAAAATGCAGGGATATTAATTCGTTGCTTAATGTCAAAAACAGTTTACTTAATAATTTTTAAGTAGTCTGTTTTAATAAAAAAAAAATTTCAAGAAGCCTATAGGATAATATTATCATTTGATGTGTGATTCTGGACAATGTTGACGCATTACTTTCTTCATTTTATGAAAAATCAAAACTTAATTTTCTATAATCGTGAATTTTGTTGGCATTGCTAAATTTCCATCAATTTTCAACAAACTTGCCAGTTTAGTGATTAAAAATGATTAATAGCACTATCAAATTAAATAACTCTTTGCCATAAGACTTTTTTACTACAAAAAGCAAGAGAAAAGTTAAGAAAAATTAAAACTAACCCTTTGTAGGGTTAATTGGTGAAAAAAGAGGAATTATTTGTCCGAATAATATTCTTGTTAGCTGTTTTGCCTATTAAACAAGTTATATAGTTCTTTACTATTTTCATTTTTCACCAAAATATTCCAAAGTATGAGCTAGCATTAAAGTTCACCTAGGAGAATTGTTACGCCGCAAAACTTTCTCCTTGCCGTTTCGTCACTCGTCTTTGATTTAGAGATTTTAAAGTGGGTCTTGATGCATCAGGTATAAAGTAATCCTCCAACTTGTAAATCCAGTTATAGTGTTTGCATAAATGATTTATTTATATATCCTTATATATAGGTTTAAATGGGTTCTGGAAATAAAGCGCAAGATAGCATGTTTAGCATGAGAACTGGCTTAATTCTAAAAGAATATAAGTTCTTCACAACCTTCGAGTTGATATCAGTATTTCGAACCCTTACATCAAACCCCTCAGTTTATTTTTGCCTATAGCGGCAGTCGATAGAAGAAAAAGGTTCCATTTCGATCTTGAACCGGCCTTCTGAAGAAAGTTATGTATTATTGAATGCATTAAAAAAAGAATGGTACGCTAATGTATATTTTACTGTAGACGTTTCCCCTTAGATTCGACTCAAATTAAATCTTGCTCTACTTTCTCATCCCGTGGATTTACTTTTTATTCTAAATCACCGCTCTTTCAGGGAGGGTCAAATACGGAATTTTCTCAGGCCCACATCTGTCATGCGGTTAATTTGCTCATACTATTTAGAACAAACTAAATACTTAAGTGATAGACTTTCTACCTACCATACAAAGAACTGAATATATATTGTTTATTTTATTACAAATATATATGGCAGTCTTGCCTTTGTATGGTTGAAAAATTATAACTGAATAATTAAATGTTTTCTGAGGCCGGAATATCATCTGAAATTTTTTGTTAATTCTTTTCATGAAGTCCATTTTTTATTTTATAGCCGAACAACCCTTGGTTTTCTTGTAAAACTCACCCAACAGTCGATTTTGAGCTAATACAGTTTTTTTTCATTTCGATCAAACCTCCGATCAACCCTTTTTTTTTTTTTTGTAAATCTCATCCAACTGTTGATTTCAAGAGCTGTAAGTTTAGAATATTACTTACATTATTGTAGGCCCAAATTCCAACTCAACAAGAGAATCCCTTCTATAATAGAGCAGAAAACTCTATTTTGTTTTCCCTGGAAATACCTAATAGTCTTCAGGAAGGAGAAGCCTTCAGATTGCTTTTATAGCCTGCCCGATTCTTGCCCACACTTCATCAAGATTTCCTACTTCTTTTTCAAAATTGAGTGGAAAAATTTCATTTTTCTAATTTTTTGTCATCACTTCCAATTCTTACTGTTCATTGCTTCTGACAATCTCGTATTCCGTTTTTAGAAAATTTATTTTGATGTTCCATTTTTCATATTGACATTTGCCTTTCTGATATTAAATTCTAAATCCTTTTGATCTTAGGCCTTTAATCACCAAAAAAGCAGAGCTGCTTAGGTATTCATGAGCCCTAGACCATCGCCCATTTCTTTACACTTTATGATCCAATCATGCTGTGGTTTGTCTGGATAAATTTTAAAATAGAGATAGAGGCATTAAAACAACATTTTTTAGTCGGTTGAAATAGCCAGTTAACTTGTTTAATTTGCATAATGGACATAATCCTCATGCAGTTTATATTGCCGAAAAAGGTTTTGTTCAACATCAGCTTCTTTAAGGTTAGTATATATCTGCCTCTGCTCAGAAAAAAGAGAGAAAAAGAATCACACTTTTCCCTTTCTTTTTAGTTCAGTTAAAATTAGCGCTTCGATTTTTTTCCTGAGGAAGTTCTTTTTTAATTAATTAAGCTTCGAATATTTCACCTTCCAAAATGAATTAGCCTGACTTTTTAGAGTAAATAGATTTTTTGAAAGTAAGGCCCCGACCTGGGGATCCAGGAGTACATTTTCGGGATTATTTCCTCTAGGTTTGCCTTCGTTTCCTGTTTTAATAGCTAGTATTTTAATTTATAAATTTTGCTCTCCTTTGTATCAAATTTTCCAACATTACTAGTGAATTGATCATTTTATATATCACATAGTTTTATGTTAGAATTTTTTTATGATCTTAGAACTTGATCAACCTAAGTTATATAAATATCCTATTTTACATTTTTGTAAAAATTAAATTTTGATTTTTTGAGAAAAAGAAGACATGTTTGTTCTGTCAAGAAAAATAAGTATTCAGAGTTTTGCAAAATAAGGAAACCTAAGTCAAAATTCAGAACAAAAACACTTATGAAGTGAGACTTTATGAAATACTCATTATGTAGGGCTGATTGTCTTTCTTGGGTCGCTGAATGGAACAAAACTTGTTAAGAATAGAAGAAAACTCCGTTTTAAGTGGCCATACTATAGTTATTTTCCTTTTTGACATTTCTTTTAAAGAATTTTCAAAATAAGAGTTTGCTTTGATTTCTTAAATATGTATAAAAAAAATATTGATTTAATGTAATATTTTTTTAGATGACTTGGGGTCCAGCAACAATATGTTTATCTTCATTTAAAAAATCTGAAAATGCATCTGATAATACATGGGCTTTAGGAGGTGCATTTTTGTCAAGATATTATGTAAAATTTGATATGAAAAATATGCTAATTGGATTTGCTGATGCTAGGCTTTGAATTAAAGCCTGGTTAAATTCATCTTAATTTTTGTACTTTTATTATTATATTCATTTTATACTGTTCATTTTTTATAATTTTCTTTTAATAGTTACGATTTGTATATATTTGTTTGTATCTAAAAAATTACATATTACTTTCAACAGTTGAACAAAAATAGATAGGCAAATAGAAAGATACTCATGATAAATAGCAAATAGAAAGGTAGATATTGTCTTTATTACACACAGAAAAAGGTACAAAAATTCTAAACATATGAAATTGAAACTGCCATATGAAATTTTAAAGATTATATTTGACCATGAATTGTTAATGTGACTAAACTAAATTTTGTACTATTTCTTTAGTAATAAATTAATGATAACAATTTCCTGTAGATTACATGATTCTTTTATTTAAAGATCAATGACAAACAAATTTTTTACAAAAATAACTTTATTTAACAAATCAGTACTAGCAATAGTTATTTTTGGTAGTTATATATAAAATAAGCAAACATTGGAAGGCTGGGGCTAATGAAAAAATAAAAAAAATGAAAACTGATGTGGTTTAAACAAACGAAGGAATTTTTGTGTCAGTATAATTTGGAACCGGATACTTTTTTTAATATTTTTATTTGATTGTTATAAGTTCCTGTACAGAACGTTTTCTACTTGTAATGCTGTTGTCTGTAAAGATAACGAAATGACATGTACAACATGTGGAGGTATCCCATCCAGTCATAGCCCTGTTGGTGTGATTTGTTTATTTTTTATGATGTGAAATTGAAATGTTGTCTGGGTCTGAATGTATTTATGCTAATTCATAATGTCGTTCAGTGAGATCGGTCAGTCAGTATCAAGTTAGTCTTCGGTGGATATAAATATCTCGTCGCCATCTCCGTTTTAGTGTTCTTTATGAAACTAGAGTTGTTCGTAAATTGTTGATAAGATTTGTATGACCGGTGAGTTTGACATGATACTTAGTGTATAGTCGATGTGCTGCTTGTTGTACTGCTTCAGTGTTTGTGTTTTTATGTATGGTTTGGTTTGTAACATTGAAAGGAGATGAGACGATAGTCCGCAGTGTGCAAGAATGGAATAGTTTTTTCAACAATGTCAGTTCAGCCGCTCCCCAAAGCTGAAGTCCGTATGTCCAAAGTGGTTTCTGTAGAGTCTTGTAAATTAGGAGTTTGTTGTTTATGTTTAATGTGGATTTATCTTTAGTAATCTATATAACTGTTTGAAATGTAAATTAAGTTCAAGTCTCTTAGTGTTTACATGTGTTTGTCCAAGTACATCTCTAAGTATTTTATTGAGTTATTTAATGGAATGGTTCGTTATTATATTTCACAGATATATCTTCCATCATTTTTAAAGTAAAATGGACTGTTTTTGTTTTGTTTATATTGAGTTTACTTTTCTGTGTGATGTTCCAGCTATGCAAGTTAGTCAAATGTTGCTCCAGTATTATTTTGCTAGTTACTATCTGTGTTGGTTACTAGTAGTGCTGTGTCATCCGCATAGCTTGCAGTAATAATATTCGGATGTTCAAGTGTGTCGTAGCGTAAATATTGTATAGTAGTTGTCCCAGAACACTCCCCTGCGGGACTCCAGCCTTAATGGGGTGAATGTCAGATATAACTGTATTTAACCTAATTCTGAAGAATCTGGCCTCAAGATGAGATTTTAGTTAAAGGTAATAGGTGAAAGGTAAAATTCTCTTTAGTTGACGAGCAATCCTGGGTGCCATACTTTATCGAAGACTTGTGAAACATCTATAAAAATGCCTGTACATACCTATTTGGATTCGAGGGCGTTAGCAATATGTGTTGTGACTCTTTGTATTTGATGAATTGTAGAGTGCTGTTGTCTGAAGTCAAATTGATGTTGTGGGATACACAGTCTATCGTGTGTAAGTCGTTGTATGAACGTTTTTCTAGCAATTTTCCTAAAATCGAAAGCAAACTAATTGGTCTGTTGGAGATTTGCCAGGTTTTGTATCATTTTATTAAAGAATATTTCCAGATAAGAGGGAAATAAATAATCCTTAGTGAAGCGTTAATTAGAAATGTGAGATACAGTATTGCTTTTTTTGGCAATAGTTTAAGGATGTAGTGAGATCGTATCCCGTTGATTTCTTTTTTGGCAAGGAATTGGATACTAAGATGAGAAGTAATGGTTAGTCGATATTATTATTTAATTTAATTAATAAATAAGTTTCATGCTAAACTTTTCTTTAAAGTCACAAGTTCTAGCAAAAATATACAAAGATAACTTAGGCACAAAATTGATAATTAATTCTCTACCTCTCCTTGACAAATTTCCTGAGGACAATTTCTTTTTTCTGACCATTTAAATTCATTTATATTGTACTAATGCCTTTTTGTAATGTAGGCAGAGCAAGGTCCTTTTAAACAGGGCATACTCCAAAAAAATGTAAAAATCTAGGCATTATTTTACATAAAGAATTTATATGATATGTGGAATATCTGAGAATATACGAGGTAACCTGACTAAAATAATCCTACTATTTTACTTAGTAGAATATTAATCATTCATTTAATAAATGATTATTCGTTTTGTGCTAAGTTTATCTTTATATATTTGTCTAGAACTTATGCCATTAAAAAAAAATAAGTTAGTATGAAACTTATTTATTAATAAAATTACAAAATAATAGCCTCTTTAATCTATATTACTTTAGATTAGTCTAGCCACTTTAATCTAGATTACCTTAGATATTAGTATCCAGTTCCAAATCATATTTACAGAAAAAGTCCTCCAATTGTTTAAACACCTTCAGTTTTCTTTTTGTTTTATTTTACTAACTGTCTCAGGAAATCTGTATTAATTGCAGGTTTTATTATGTAATTTTGATGAAGAATTTTGAGAGTAAGTTTAAATATTTTTTAAAAGGTTGGATTATTCTAATATTCATGGTGGAGTGATATTATTTTTATAATAAGGTGGAATGAAGAAAGATAGTTTTAATAATTCCTTTCTCTTAATGATCTAAGATGAAGTATTGTGATCGGATCCTTTTTGAATCGAGTTTTCATCGAAAATAAGTGTTTTGAGACTCCCTAAGGGAAAGAATCTGATGTGAAACAATCAGGACTTTCTCTTCCTCCTTTCAATACACTTATAAATAAAATGATAAATTTTCTTTAAACTCAAATTATACTATTTGTTATAACATAAATATAGGGGAGGGAACCAACCTACTAATGTTGGCAGCTAGAGAAGTGATGATTATATCATGGCCCAGTAGAGCGCTCTAAAAACACTGAACCAACCACATAATATAAAATTTGAAATTAACGTCATAAATTCCGCACAACTATCTGAAATAATTTTTTTTTGGAAAAATATTTCAAATAAAAGCAATACATTTTTATCAGTGAAGTTAGCAAACCAATTTCAAAGGAAATCGTTATAGTTGTTATCGAGAAGATGCCAAAAAAACTCAAAAACTAGTTTTTGAGTCTATAAAGTCCACAGTCCACATTCAGTGAACCGATAATCTTCAAATTTGGAATTCTATCAATGCTTCCAATGTGTTATGTAGGTGATAAATCCATATATTATACTCAGGAAACCATAATGTTAGTACTGTTCTCCCAGAACTCCCCAAAAAATCAATTTTCCCTGGATATAGGTTTCTGTATTATATAGTTAGTATAGCAAGTTTAATGAAATCCGTTGGAATTTTTTATGGAAAAAATAGTAGAAAACTGTAAATCAAAAACGCCACTCGATTTTCTTCAAACTCGGAATTTTGGCAACATAATTATTTCTAACTAATATTATTGGCTCAACAATTTTTTTTTACATTTGGAATGCAAATTGTACATTAAACTACACAATCATATTTCTGGCGCTTGATGGTAGGGCTGTCTGTTGGTCTAAATGTGGTCACATTTAGATAGCTAAAAAGTACTAAAATCATTTTCCGTGATAGCCTGCTTCATTCTGTGGTCATCGACCGGTTTCCGGCGTTCGCCCATCATCAGGATGTTTTTGTAGAACAGTGTAATAACACAGACTTGCACAGAGCAAATACAGTGATTCACCCAACTGTATACACTGAGTGTATCAACTGTATTTTTTGCTCTGTGCAAGTCTACGTTATTACATTGTTCAACAAAAACATCCTGATGATGGGCGAACGCCCGATGATCACAACATGAAGCAGGCAGGCTATCACGGAAAATGTCTCTGATGCTTTCCAGCTCTGCGTAACCAACACCACAACAACAACTACTAAAATACTTCTAAAATTATTCAGTCAAAGTATATTAACTAATGTAGCAACACTATAAACTATGTGTACTGCCAAATTAGGCCAGAAACAACTAAATAAAAAATGCAAACTTTAGTTGTAATACAATACATTTAATAATCAAATTTTAAACAAGTTAAATTCAAGGTTCTTCAGTCAAATTTAAAATGGATTAAAATCAAGGACATCTGCAAATAGGAGCAAAACAATATCGGGAGGAATACGTGAGTAAGGTTTGTAATGGAAAGAAATATGAGAAGGAAAAGATATATATATATATTATGTATATTTACACACAAAACAAAAATGATGTGATGATTAGTTTGGACGGTGGATGTGTCTACTTCTATTCAGTTTTCACTCTGTTCTCAGACAGAAACTTTCACTAGTGTATTATATGTATCCTCTACTTGTTTGTATGAAGTCTGTCACAACTTACCTCCACCAATCTACACTTGTAATTTACAACCTTGAGACTTACCAACTCGGTATTGTTTACTACGTGCTGCTGCTGGTTCTTATTCGTTGTAACATCCTGGCATTTAACCCACATATAAATACTATTTCATTATTCAGCATTATTTAACAGGAAGAACGATCTAAATTATTTCTATTTTAATCAACATCAATTTTTTTTTATAAGAACCAATACAATTTATTTTAACTAGTTTGAAACATACTATTTCATATTGATAACACATAAGTTATTTTTTCCATACTTCAAAAATTTGGCAACGAACTTTTTTATGTTGCTAACCTCACTGTAATCCTACATAATGACATCAATATTTCTTTCATTACGAAAAATTATTCGTAATTTAATCCAAAACAAGTACATATCTTTAATTCCCACGCATCTAAAATTTTCATCGTAACCCTTCAATTCACTAACTCAATTCAAACACTATTTCCTTTAGCCCCTGCAGACGGAATGGCCTCATTTTACAGAATGAATCACACAGTGTTGTGTCACCGCTGGTTAGCTTCTCAGTCCCCACACCTACCTGCCAACCTATTTACTTGTGGTTGGGTCTGCAGAGCTGGAAAGCTTTAGAGATATTTTCCGTGATAACCTGTGTCTTTTCGTGGTCATCGTTCGGTTTCGGGCGTTCGCGCATCATCACGATGTTTTGTCAAAAACAGTGTGATAACATAGTCTTGCACAGAGCAAATTTATTGCGTCTGTCACCACACTGTTTTGACAAAACATCCTGATGATGGGCGAACGCCCGAACCCGGCCGATGACCATGAAAAGAAGCAGGCTATCACGGAAAATATCCTTGATAACTTATTTACTTGTTGCAATGTATTTTTTTAAGTATTCAAGAAAAGTATTTAAACAAAAATTATTTCATATTTCTATTATTTTGGAGGGAGGGCGCATTGACTGCCTTGGTCATTAGCGCCACCGTCCATTATTTCTTTATAGACCATGTAAATCTTATTTGACATCCACACACAATAGGGTGGAGTTCTAGATTAGACTATCCCAGTTTATATTTTCGATATAAAATGATATGATGATATTTTATATCATCGATTGGCCGGCGCGAGGAGTTTAGAATATTGTTTGTATCATACCTACTAGAGTCTGTACATTTAGGCAAAACCAAAAGCATTTTTATATTTATTTAGTGCATATGTACATATTATTTACATAATTATCTACTTAGCTATAACCCATCTATTTAATGTATAACCTTATTGGGTATGCAGTATTTTTAACAAATGTTCTTGCATACCCTATAACGAACTTATCCTATAATGAACTATATTTAGTGTGGTTGAAATACTTCTAAATTCTCTTTCAACTTCGAGATATAACAAAAACATAAAACTTAATCTAACTATTCAGACCAACGTTCTCTCCCATCGATGATACAAAAGGAGATGTATGGAAAGAATCACCATAATCTAGTCTAGGGATCCACGTGTTAGGTTATGATGTGCCACACCAGCTGATGTGGCTACGGAACAAGAAAAAGTAATGAAGGTGGCGCTAATGACCAAAGTAGTCGATGCGCCCCACCCCCAAATAATAATAATATGATTTTTTTTTTATACTTAATAAATTGTAACTTAAATTCGTTGAATTATAAAATTAAATGAGTGAGGATGTCTTCCCTCAGATGGCAATCAACTAGTTTGTCTAGTGTTTCCAATAAAAAGGAGTTTAAACTGATGGGCCTATAGAATTAGCCAGGGTATAATCAATAAGCCCCAGCTTTGGTATAAAATCTCCTTATTTGGCCACCACGGTTTTGGTCCTGAAGTAAAGGGATTGAATGACTCACAGCCCATTTAAGTTTATTAACTTTAACAATCTAGGGGGGTAATTCATACTTTGTCTTTCTAGCCACATTTCCTACGAAGTGGATCCAATTATTGGTGGTTCTACAACCAGGGAAGTGAGTTTCCAGCAAAAGCTTCAACGTCTGCTCGTCGGTGTCAGTAAGACATCATCTAGCATATCTAGAGCGCCTATCTTGATAGTGTTGCCACGTCCTCACACAGCTTCCTCCTGGAAGATATCTTAGTTTTTCAAAGGGCTTTCTTGCAATCAGCGTGGCTTTTTTTTTTGCATTGTTAAAAATTCTCCGTGTTTCTACCTTAAGTCTAGAGAGCCTATCTAGTATCCCAGTATTCCACCATCGAGTATCTCTTTTGATGCTTCACTTTCTATCCAAGTGCATTTTCATCAATGGTAAGTTCTAACACCATATCTTCACTCAGGAGAAATGATCTGCTACATCGACCTTTTTTCCTTTCAAATGTGACCCTACACTGTATTGTTGCATAGCTCCTCGTGTTCGAGTTCTGAGCTTTTGCTTACACCACAAAGATCACACCGTCGACACCACAACACCGAACCCCCTTCTCCAAACTTTGTGCAATGTTTTTTATTTACCCTGAGATGGCCTCCCACTGGTTTCCATGTGCAATTCTGTGAGGACTTAGTGCACAAATTCCCTTGGAATTATTGTCTGTAGCAGCTTCGATCTACGGGTCAGCGGAAGGACCTTCCAGGAAGGCGAGAAGGTACGGCTGTATAATCCGGTACGGAAGAAGGGAAGGTCCCCAAAACTTCAAAACTATTGGGAAGGACTTTACAAAAACATCTCAAGACTCAACGACATGGTGTACCGAATCCAACGGACCCCAGATCCAAAATGAAGGTCGTACATCTGGACCGGTTGCCGCCTTACGTCACCAGCGATTTTTCTGTTTGGGACGAACAGATCTGAGAGGGAAGCAGTGTAACGCAGCCCAGTGGTGCCATCTAGGAGAGAAGGTAGGTACCTAAGATTCTCCTAGTGGCCACTGGGAAGCGTGGTGGCGCTCTAGTTCTCTCTAGAAGAATCGAGGAAGTTCTAGAAGATTCCCCACCGGTATAAATAGTGGGACCGCAGATAGTTGAGAGAGTTTTCCAGTTACAAACGAAGTCACAGTTTGTGAAAAGTGTATAAAAAGTGAACTTTTGTGGTTTAAACTGTGAATTAATTATTATTAAGTGTTGAATTTTGTAATTTATTGTTTATAACAATAAATTGGTGTTTTCTTTATAGAAGTTTAGAGTATTTTATCTATACGAATCCACTTAAAACTAGTTGCAGTAGCTAGTTTAGAGGGAAAAACGTTACAATACATTATTATTATATATACATACATTATTCCATGAATGGTATATTCATTATTCGATGAATTTGGACAAATGATAGACGTTATTTTCAGACTTAAATGTGTTGTTAGCAAAGATAAATGAAAATCTTTGGAGCAGTTGTCGAGAAAACCGTTAATCCAAAAAATACCACTTAAAGTAGTTATGGGCTATCGACCGATAACAAACATACATTTCTGGCTACAATTTTCAAAAATCATTCTAAAACATAAAACTCTCCCTCCTATCTACCTAAATGGATTCACCCATCCCATCTTGACCATGTGCGTTATCTCGGACTGTACCTAGACAAGAGACTTACATGGTTTATAGCAAATGGTCTGTATATATATGTGAACAGCATAGCTCAAAAACGAAAAACCTTAGGAAGTTGAAACTTGATATTCCGTTAGATATCACCATAGGGATCTCACAATACGTTATTTGTCAAAATTCCTCAGTTTTTTTTACGTTTTTGCGATTTTATCAAAAATGACTCCGACGATTTTCTTCAAACGTAATATATTAACTACACCACACAAAGAGGTACAACTTTTATTTGGAACATTTCTCCAGGAAAATTCATTTAACCCTTTTAATGGGCAATTTTTTTATAATTAAGAAAAAGTACATTTTTTTTATATTTAGCTTACCTTCATTGAATTAATGAAGTATCGATAAAAAAAAAAAATCAAATATTTTAGGGGATTATTGGGGGTGGATAGTGGGAATGATATTTCCCAGTGCTCAATAAGTCAATAAAATATTTTTTGCTTTTAATTGTTTAAGTCCTCATAATCAATAACTTTAACTTTATATTTTGTATACGACAATAATATTAACAATTTGTGAAAAAATTATAAATAAATATATAAAACATAAATAAAAGAATAAATTCTATTTATGGAATGAGTTGAAACATCCTAGCATGCACAATGGTAACATACAATAGCTACAAGTAAATTTGGTTCTCTTTTCTTCTTGCTTTCAACTGCACAATCGACAACATCTATACCTGTCGCCTTTCAGTGGTAAATGTTCCCCAACATTCTGCAGTGGGATATCTTCTGGCACTTCTCTTTTATTACAAAGAAGAAACGGTTTTCTTCCATTCTTCCTGCTACTATAGCCAGAAATCAGTCGCCTTGCAAGATTTAGATGAAATTTCAACTGATCCAAGCGTTCATGCTTTTTAATGAGCTTAAACATGATATATGAGTTTACAATTGCTATATCCACTAACCAATAATAAATCCTATACCACCATTTCACCCTTTTCCTCTCCGTTGCATATTCTTTGTGCAATTGATCAAAATGATTAACTCCTCTCATTAACTTATTGTAAAGGCATACAGTTCGCGGACAAGATATAAGAACTTTCTTCCCCTCCTTCAGCTTCCTCTGAACAAAATTAACTTTCCTGGGTGAACAAAAATTGCTCATTATATGCACTAAACTATTATCCATCCATTTGATGGCAGAAACATGCTTACTTGTATCAAATTGGAATTCGCCTCTCTTCAATTTGGTCTGTTTCCTTGAATATAGCTGGCATATTTTTTTTTTATTTAATCTCGTTTTCCCAACTGCTTTAATTCCATTTTTTTCAAAATCTGTAATAGTCTTACTGTCGTGGAAAAGTTATCAAATCCTGCAGTATACCCTTGATTTCTAAAAGCTCTAATAATTCTAGAACTACTCGTTCGCCGAGATGGTAAATTCCTAAGGACTGCTCTGTTTTCCCTGTACAAACCTCCCAAACAAAAAACCCGTTCTACTGTCCGCAACACACCACACTTTGTAACCTCTTTTGATGGGCTTCTGAGGCGTGTATTGCAAAAACGAAGTGCGCCCTTTAAATGGAATCATGGCTTCGTCGACTGATAAATTTTTGGAAGGAACATAACTTTTTGATAAATTATGTTGCAGTTTGTTTATCAAGGGTCTTATTTTATGGAGTTAAACGTAGCCAGGAGCTCCTTTTGCCACAGCAGTAATGTTGTCATTTATATGCAAATTTTTTTATATCTTTTAGAGGTCATTAGATTTGCAATAGCAGGTACACCTAAATACGGATTACTACTCCAAGACAATTTTAATTATGGCAATATATGTATTCCCATCATAATTTGGCAGTCCAAGAAGGCTAAGTATTCAGTGGTGCCCAGTTTCTAGACGGAGTCCAAATATCGGAATAACGATGTTTTCTGGTCTGGGAAGCATAAATATTGGTTTATGTTATATGGTTTGCTGGATTATGTTATCTACTATTTCATTGCTGACAACTTGTAAAAAGATATCTACTTCATTACATAATACTATGTCAGTAGTAAGACACATAGGCTCAGAAACAACGTCATAGCAGAAGATTTAAATCCCCCCCTTCACAACTCTGCTTCTAAGTTATAATCCTTGCAGGCCATAACTTCATTCGAAGGTAACGTAGAGCTGTTGTCCGTTGCTAGGGAGGATGTGTTATTGCCACGAAGAGAGTCTAGCCAATCTCGCACGTAATCTGATAAATTATCAAAGTCGTTATTTTCATTTCTTTCTCGGGCAACCATCCCATATTCACTAATTGCCGTATTATCTAGGGCTAAAAGTTCTTGATTAGCCCCTTCATCTCCTTCTTCATCAGGTATGAAAACAATAAATGAAAACAATAAATCCATGACTTCTTGCATGTGTTTTTCATTGTTCAGGTCATAAAAGTCCCTAGGCATCTAAAGTAAAGAAAACTTAAATTTAGATCGGCAATTTTAACAAATAAAAATACGAAAAGTGTACAAAAAACATGAAAAATAAACAAAAATTGAGAAATCTGGCAAACTGCCCTAGGCTGCGGGAAGAAAACATCCCACCTAATCTTTTCTTCATAAAAAAGTTATTATTCTGTTTACTTTCAATATTTATAATTATAAACAATTAAGAATCAAAGAAAAATAAGATATTAATGCTACTTTTAATTACACTTACTTTGTTTGCTAATAAATTAAAAAAATATCTAGGTAAATACAAATTGTAACACACTTGTACACGCGACCGCTTGCAATATAAATTATTTTTAAAAACTTAGATGGCATTGTTACGAATTTCGGCGGTAATAATTCAATGCAGAGATCTTTCGGGAATAATATGTACTAGTAATAAATTAGAAATCATTTTTCCCTCAGACTCAATAAATGTTTAATGTAACTGGGAAATATAGTTCCCATTGCCCACGAAAGGGTTTTAAGGGAACTTTTGGGGGAGAGGTGGGGTTAGGTTTTTATCTAAAGTGCTACTTCAGTTTATTTGACAATTCTGTCATCTAAATAATGTTAATTCGAATTAAATATGTTGTCGAAATTCCGAGTTTGAAAAAAATCGGATGACCGGAAGTGCGTTTACTTTACCACTTTATTAAATAATTTTTTCACTTTTTTTTTTACAATTTTCTCAAAAATAGCTCCAACGATTTTCTTGAAACTTCCCATATAAACTACACATACAGAGATCTACAACTTTTACTTAAAACATTCCTCTGGGAAAATGTATTTAAGGGCACTTCTAGAGGAGAGGGGTTATGTTTTTCTCTAAAGTGCTATCATAGTTGGATTATACAATTCTATCATCCAAACAAAATTAATTAGAAATAAATAGATGGCCAAAATTTCGAGTTTTAAGAAAATTAGTAAATCGGAAGTGCGCTTTTACTGAACAGTTTTTTTTCAGTTTTCGACGAATTTCATTAAATTTGGTTACACAAACTATAAAATTTGTCAATTATAATTTGAGAATTGGAGTAAGAGAAAGTTGTATGAGTGTTTCACACCAGATTTTTTTTTTTTTTTTTTTAATGATTAGTTGATAAACGAAGTTTTAATAAAAACGATTGAGCCGTTTTCGAGAAAATTGCAAATAAATCGGAAAATTTGTTCAATAAAGTGTGTAAACCTTCTTTACGTGTCCACTTGCTAGCATCTAAAACAAAATATCACGTTTCAGCTTTTTGCCGTCTAATTTCTTTAAAAAAAAAAAAAAAACACTTTTTCGGATTAAAACGACCTCAAAACAAATGGTAAAATACCAATTTTGAAAATTCGATTCAATCGCAATGCTTCCTCTTACTACCTTTACCCAACTAGTAAGGATAAATTAATAAATCAATAAAATAAAAATAAAAAAAATAAAACAATTCAAAATATTATTTCCGATTTTGTTAATATATAATATATAAAAAAAAATATACAAATATATAATATATTATCCAATATTGAGATAATTTAGTGTTTTATCAGAATATAGGAGGCGATGGACAAGTCAAATCGAACGGAAAGCCTTGATTTCACTTTTAACAGGTTCCGGGGATTACTTTCTTCTTCTGCGGCAGGGAATCAACAACACTTGGCCGGTATGTTTATAGTATGTACTGACTGAGAAGCCCCTCTCCAATCTAAACTCTGTAAACCAACTTCTACCATTCCTTTCTTCTGTTATGTACACAATATAAACTATATACATTAACTTTTTTTTTCGTCTCTCTCTCTCTCTTTCTGTTTAGAGGGGAGTTTATTTGCTCCTTCCCTCACCCGGTTGTCTTGTAACTTATATCCCCTAAATAATATTCTGTAATCGGTGACCAACATTTCAGTGTTCCTCTTGTTCTTGTGCTACTTACCACAATCGGATTTACTTAGTTTAATAATACAGGTAACACACACGTGTTTTTTTTTAATATTCTATCTTATATCTTCACATACTATTTTTTATTTATTTTTTATTTCATTTTTATTATAAAGACAACTTTCTATTTCTATTAATATTTGATTTTAGTTTCCTTAATTCTCTATCTAAAAATTTGGTGTTAATCTTATTATTTACTTAATTAGTTTAAATTTTCTTATAGTTGTTAAGTATTTCGATTTTTTTCCTCCTATTTATTAATTTGTTCCTACTTTCTTTAATTTGTTCCTATAAAAAGAAAGTGTTGCAATTGATTTTGTGGGATCTAATTACTTATTAATTAAACAAATTCTTTGTCCCATAAATATAGACAAATTTTTATGTAAAATGTTTTTTAATCTGTACAGCATAAATAAAAAAAACTATAAAAAAAAAATCCCATAGATCGGTTGATTAACACATACTAATAAAACATAAGGATCTTTTTTAACTTAAAACATATTTTATTATTAGAAAAATCAGGTGTGGTTTTTTTAAAGGCCTGTTTGTGTGAGTGCTATTCCAGTAAACTCTCGTCTCTTTAAATGATGATTTTTTTAAAATCTGTCCACAGTTCGTATAATATGGTTAGTATTAAGGTTAAGTTAAAAATTCAGTGTTTGTTTAATATTGTGAAGTATTGCCGGGAAAAAAAATCATGCGGTATCACGTTTTGTTTTTCTTTATATTTTTATTTCCTTCCTTTTAGGGAAATACTGTTCAGTAAAAGCGCACTTCCGGTTTACTAATTCTCTTGAAACTTAGGATTTTGGGCTGCTATTTATTTCTAATTAATTTTGTTTGGATAATAGACGTATTGATGCCTTTATTAATTGAGTATTGATTGAAATTTTTTTTTTTCCAATTAAAATTTGATAAATTGTTAAATTGTGGCCATATTTAAAAATAATAACCGTTTACTTCAGTTCATTAATGATTAGTAATTACAGTCTAATAGGGAATGTTATTGTAAATTAATGGAATTAAAATAAGTATTTTAATTTAAATTTTTAATTAAAAAGTAAATTTATTTATTATTATTGTGTTTGACCTCAATTCACATATATCTTCAATTTCAAAAATATTATAGCTTAATATGTAACGTCCAACTATTCATTTATTATTAAATTAATTTTAATTTAACTGTGAATGATAAGTGTGCTTTCATAGTATATATAATTAACGTTAATAAATTAAATCATTCTTTGAGAGATGGGAAAAATGTTAAATCCAGGGAAAAAATTTACTTAATTATTACTTTCTTTCTATTAACTGTAGAGGAATTATATCGTGTCCATTTGTCCATTTAAAAAAAAAAAAAAAAAAAAAAAAAAATCTGGTGTAAAACACTCACACAACTTTCTCTTACTCCAATTCTCAAAAATTATAATTGAAGAATTTTATAGTTTGTGAACCAAATTTAATGAAATTCGTCGTCGAAAACTGAAAATACTGTTCAGTAAAAGCGCACTTCCGGTTTTTCTAATTTTCTTGAAACTTAGGATTTTTGGGCTGCTATTCATTTTTAATTAATTTTGTTTGGATGATAGAATTGTATAATCAACTATAATAGCACTTTAGAGAAAAAAACATAACCCCATCCCTCCCCTAAAAGTACCCTTAAATAAAATTTTTCTAGAGAAATGTTTCAAATAAAAGTTGTAGCTGTCAATATGTGTAGTTAATGTATCAAGTTTCAAGAAAATCGTTGGAGCCATTTTTGAGAAAATCGCAAAAAAGTAAAAAAAAAAAAAAAACTAGTAAGTGGTACTTCCGGTTGAGGAATTTTGTCAGATAACATACTGTCAAATCCCATGTATTAAGGGGGAATATCAAGTTTCAACTTTCTACGGTTTTTCGTTTTTTGAGCTATGCTGTTCACATACACATAGAGAACATTTTCCAAAAAACCACTTTTTTAGACTCAGTGGACCTCAAAACGGATATTTCCGGTGAAAACTCGATTTCGAAAATTTGACATGATTACAATACTTCCTGTTACTAGGAGTAAGAGAAAGTAAATAATGATTTATTACCGGAAATACATTGTTTCTTGAGATTACCCGGAATTCGAATTTTTTTACTTTCGAATAACTCTTGATAAGTGGAAGTTTTGTGGTAGTGCCAAAATTTCGTAATTAAGTTTTCATTGGATATACATGTTTTGAGGTCCCTTAAGTATGAAAAAAAATAATTTTTTAACAGAAAAGTTTTAGTAGAAAAATCATAGGAAGTTCAAACTTGATATCCCGTCTAAATACTACTATAGCATCTGACACGAAGGTTTTCGGTGAAATCCATCAACCGGAAATTTGACTTTATTGAATGCTTTTTAGTTTTTCGTGATTTTCTCAAAAATGACTTTCCAATGATTTTTTCTTTAAACATTATATCTACATACGTAAATATTTATCAGTTTTATTTGAAATATTATCCGAGGAAAATAAATTATTTTTTTGGAGTATTCTGGGAGAACAGTAGCGTAAAACTTTACTCTAAGAGTACTATTTCAATTCAATGTATGGTTCTACGAGTTATAATAATATACGAGTATATAATATTAATATACATTAGAAATATTGCTAGTAATCCAAATTTGAAGAAAATTGAACTAACCGGAAGTGCGATTTTACAAAATAGGTTTTTGAATTTGTTTTTTTGGAATTATCTGGAAAATGACCAACATGATTTCCTTTAAACTTGGAATGCTCACTGCACAGTTTAAACCTTTTTATTTGTAATATTTTTCAAAAAAAAAAAAAAAAAAATTGATTTTTTAGATATTTTTGCGGAATTCGTGACTTTTAAATTTCAAATAAATGGAGTTGGTTCAATGTTATTGGCGCCCTCTTCACTTCCGTACCTTGTTATGTGTCCCCCCCACCTCTAAATTTAGTTACGGCAAATGAATAAAATTGGAAGTTTAAAGAAAATTTTATATAATATATATAATTACACTTACAGAAGCAAGAGAAAGTCGTACGAGTTTTTCAAATCAGATTCTTTTCTTTTTTAATAATTTTTTTTTTTTTTTTGTATGTCATTTTAGCCCCAACTAGATTGTAACATTCGGTATTTTATCAGTCGTAGCATGCACATTGGTTTTGTTCCTGACCGGTTTTGGGTTTTCATCCATCGTCAAAGCAAATTCACCAAGTTCGTGTAGAGGTTTCAAACTTCAATGAAATGTTTCTGTTTAGATTCACACTTGTTGGTTGTATCTATGTATGTGGGAAGGTTATAAGGTTATGTTACTATGTATGTGTGTTTCATGACAAAGTGGAATTATTATAAATTATGATTAGACATTTGAAAATAGTGTATAATAAATAGCATGTTTTGAAGAATACTTTATAACTAAATTTTAATAGTGTTGTTAAGTATGCTCAGTGTTTTATCAAGTCATTTTTATTTGGGGGTGGGCGATAAGTTATTTCAGGAGTAAACTGTATTAATAAGAATAGATAAAGTTTAAAGAAAGGCAATGCAAAGTTTATGGACAGTGAAAAGCTTGTACAAGTAATAAATAAACGTGAAATATGAACAAGCAGGGTTAATACAAGAAAATATATATAAGTAAATTGATATGTAAGAAGGTTGGCAGCAAACAGCAAATTGGAGATAATATTAAAATAAATAATAAAGGGAATCAAATGTTTGCGTTATTATTTTAAATGATATTAATTTATGTTTAAATTACATTAAGAATATGTTGAGAGAGATGTGGTGGTATTTGTATAGATATTTTTAATAGGGCACGGTAGGAGATTTTAATTCAATTTACTTACATATTTTCTTGTACTAACTCTGCTTGTATTTCACATTTATTTTATTACTTGTACAAGCTTTTCACTGTCCATAAGCTTTGCATTGCCTTTTTTTTTTAATTTATTTATTATCATTAGTACAGTTTACTCCTGAAATAACTTATCCCCCCCCCTAATAAAAATGACTTGATATAACACTGAGCACGCTTAACAACACTATTAAAAATTTAGTTATAAAGTATTCTTCAAAACATGCTATTTATTATACACTATTTTCTAATGTCTAATCATAATTTATAATAATTTCACTTTATCATGAAACGCACACACACACATAGTAACATAACCTTATAATATTCCCACATATATACAACCAACAAATGTGAGTCTAACAGAAACATTTCATTGAAGTGAACCCTTTACACGAACTTGGTGAATTTGCTCTGACGATGGATGAATATCCAAAACCGGTCAGGAACAAAACCAATGTGCATCCTATGACGGATAAAATACCGGATGTTATGCAGCATTGCGGCCCCACCCACCTTTTTAAGATTGTAATCATTATTTTAAGTTTTTTATCAATTATATTTCTCAGTGAGCTTATTAATTAGGTTTATGAATTAGGTATGGGTTATTAGTAAAATTTTTATAAGTTAAACACAATAATTCTCATCGACTTATTAATTAAAAAAATGATTAAAATTAACATATCACCGTTAAGCTTATATGATAATGAACTTTGTATGGTATTTATTCCGAATATTTCTATCGCTCATCGTTTTTATTTACCAACTTAGAAATGAAATCCTATACAAATTGAAAATAAATTACTCTCTAAATTTTGGCTCCGATGAATTTTTATCATAAGCATTAACTGGATGAATAATAAAAATAATTGTCCACTGACTCATTCTTTTAAGAAATCAAACAATAAAAACTAAATAGGTCCCTGGAATTATTTGGAATAATTTCCAACATATTTTCGTAAAAACAGACGGGCTGATAGAAATTTCTGACTTTCATTAAAAATGTAAAAAAAACGTTAAAAAATAAATTAGAATTTAAAAAGAAAACAAACTGATAAAATCTATTTTTATTTTCTATTCCCATTCTTTATGACCAATTGCCGTTAAGAATGGTCAGGAAGTAGCTGAAATAATTCATTCATGTTGAATTATTCATACGATATTAACATAACCAATTAAAGTTAATAAGAGATTCGAAAAAAAATTAACAAAAGTTATCGAAATTAAATTTTAATTTTATATAAAAAAAAAAATTACATAAAATTTACTTAAATAATACCAATTGTTTACTGATGTTAATATAATATATAAATTGAAATTTATGTTTATTAATGGATGAGGATAGTGGGATTAGGTCTTTAAAAATATTTTTTTATTTTTAAAGACCTAATCTCACTATCCATATCAATCATTTAAGAACGGTCGAGAAGAATGCTTCCATTTTTCTTTATTCTTATAGTACTCAGAGCAACTGATTGCGATTGTATACAATTTTCGTATTTGACTTTTTATCTGAAATGCAAACTTTAAAGTCTCAATAAGAAAAAAATATTTTTAAAAATAATATATTTGTTGCTTAACACAGTAACGAAAACATGCAGGAAGAGTGATCTTGATTTTCCATTTAGGACGACGAGAGAATGAACGTTTCGGGTAAAAGAAATCTAGTCAGCAGTAAGTTCCACATTACTGTTTCCTGTTGTTTTATCTTTTACTTTAAAAAAAACTATAACCGTTTGCTTTGAACTTGATAGAATATCTAAACATATGAGCTTGTCATTTGGGAATATTTTTGAGGGAAATTGATTTTAATCAGGTCCTAGGTGAGAAATTTAATATATACTTTTTTGGAAAAGGGTACAGATATGTGTTTTATAAGTGTTTTCTTCATATTATAATCTAGCTTATACCAGATATGCTTATTTAATTGTACTGAGATCAGTGGCGGCTGGTGCATAAACACTGTAGCAATACTGCAACACCTTAAGAAAATAATTACAAAAATTAATTTTTTTAAATTTATGATAAAATATAATAATAACATAACAATCTTTGCGTAATTATTATTTAAATAGCATTATTAAATCCGTTTTTAAAAAAGAGTTATTTCATAGAGCTTGTTTGATGTTATCGCTGTCCAATTCACAATGTCAAAAAAATGATCATATTCGGTTATTTCCGGACAAGCTTCGTTTGCCTTCATAATGTGACCCAACTAGTGCTATTGTAGCTGCTCGCTGGGCAGCTTTGATTGTAATTGTGTTCATATTATAGGTTATATTACAAAAAAAAAAAAAAAATTATTGTGTTCGATAAACGTTTAACGGTAAAATATTTCTTTTTTATTAAATAACATTATTTTTTATAGAATAAATATATACCATAAAATAAACATTATTTTATAGGTTTATAAAGATGGGTGTTAGTGTTGAATATTTAAAAAAAAAAAAATAAATTTTCTCAATTGACATTACCCGAAAAAATTGAAATAAAAAACAAAGGTCCTTCCATTCCTAACTTTCCAGCAAATTCCAGTTAGTACATACGTGATTTCTCAAATAAGTAATTTTAATGAAAAAAAGTTATTCAAAAAATTTTGTGAAGCTAAAACTCGAAGAATGAATTTTATATTCAAATAATTTAATTTTTTTTTCAATTAGTTATTTGAGAAATCATGTTTTTTGTATAATAGAAAATTTCTTAAAAAATATCCTTTTGAATTTATTTTTAATTAAATTGAGTTGAATTTAGACATGTCCCGTTTTTCTCATGAAGCACCCCAAATTTGTAAACTTCACGAGCCACCATTGACTGAGATTTACTAAATTACGAATCGATAAGTTTTTTTCAAGATATAAAGAAATAAAAAAACTCTGGTGTGAAACACTCACACAACTTTCTCTTACTCCAGTTCATAAAAATTATAATTGACAAACTTTATAGTTAGTGATTTATAGTTTAATGAAATTCGTCGAAAACTAAAAAAACTATGCAGTAAAAACGCACATCCGGTTTCTTAATTTTCTTGAAACACACAATTTTGGCCATCTATTTATTTTTAATTAATTTTGTTTGGATGATAGAATTGTATAATCAATTATGATAGCACTTTAGAAAAAAACATAACCCCAACCCTCCCCTAAAAGTGCTCTTAAATTAATTATTCCAGAGAAATATTTTCAATAAAAGTTGTGCACCTTTGTGTGTGTGTAGTTTATATGGGAAGTTTCAGGAAAATCAACGGAGCCATTTTTAAGAAAATCGCGAAAAAGTGAAAAAAAAAAATAATTTAGTAAAGTGGTTTTTTCAAACTCGGAATTTCAATAACATAGTTAATTCTAATTAACATTATTTAGAGGACAGAATTGTCTAATTAACTGAAATAGCACTTTAGAGGAAGCCGTAACCCAACCCCTCCTTCAAAAGTACCCTTAAATGAATTTTTCCGGAGAAATTTTTCAAATAAAAGTTATAGTTCTTTGTATGCGTTGTTGAGGTACCAAGTTTCTCAAGAAAATCGTCGAGTCATTTTTGAGAAAATTGCAAAAAAGTAAAAAAAAACACAACTAGTTAAGTGGTACTTCCAGTTGAGGAATTTTGACAGATAACGTACTGTCAGATCCCATGGTGATATATAGTTTCAACTTTCCATGTTTTTTCGTTTTTGAGCTTTGCTGTTCACGTACACACACACCATTTGCCAAAAACCACTTTTTTAGACTCAGGGGACCTCAAAACGGATAGTTCCGGTGAAAACTCGATATCGAAAATTTGACACGATTACAATACTTTCTCTTTCTTACTAGGAGTAAGAGAAAGCAAAAAAAAATTAAAAATCTGGTGTGAAAGACACATACACTTTCTTTCTCTTACTTTAGTAATGGAAATGACTTCTCTGCAGTCCAGAAGACACAGTATCAAGTGAATAAACTCCAATAATATTTGAAATCATACATTGCTCAGAGCCCTCAAAAAATCAATTTTCTCCCCAAAAAATGTTTCAAAAAAAAAAAAAATGATGCATTTATATCTTTACAGAGTTGTATTCCAAGTTGAGATAAAATCATTGAAACCATTTATGCAAGAAAATAAAAAACAAAAAAATTTAAAAAAATTCTTTAAAGCCGCAATTTCGGTAAACAGATTTTCTTCAAAATTTGAATTCCACGATTCTTTCTAGTGTGATATAACTGCATTCATATAACTGTTTGGAATATAAATGAAGTTAAATAAAAAGCATTGAAGAAACGGTTATTTTGAAGAAAATGGACGTCACGTGCTGGACTATTCAATAAAAATATTTACTTCGAACTCAGTAGACGTCAAAAATTTATTTCTGGTGAAAATTCAATTTTTAAAATTTGACATGATCTCAATGTTTTCTCTTGCAATAATAAGAGAAAATAAAAACTATAAAACTGTCAGATTGAATTTTTTTTATTTAATTACATTTCCTGTATATATTGTCTGTGTCCACCTGTTGTGCCGAATACAGTTATTTAAATGTACATTCCTACGCACCATCATTAACAATAGTTATTTAATACAATAACCTTTTGACACTGAATAATGAATCTTACTGTCTAAGAAAAATCTCCTAGGCATTCAGTTTTTGTCTTAACAACTTTTTGAAGAGCTACCAAATGCTTTATATATTGTAGTGGAATCAATTGTCGTGATTCCTGAGGTATGAAGTTAGATGTCTTGAAGAGGGATTTATTAGGCGGAAGTTAGTTTAGAGAGTTATTGCTTGAATTACTAACACTGAATTTATAAAAATAGAATATATTTTAACAATAATTTGAATGAGCCTAATGGTAACTACAATTAATATGATTTGATAAAAGTAAATAAATAATTTTAAGAGTTAAATAACAAATAATTTAAAATGATTATAATAAATAAACTAATATGCACAACTATGAAAATAATTATAAGATAAACCGCTATAGGGACGCGCTCGGAACTCAAGTATAACTGCTGCTGTAAAGTGATACTGATATAATGATGTGGCTACTCGTACAATGATGAATGATATAATGATCCCCTCTTCCAGTGGAGCGAAGTTTATATTAGTCTTACTCACACACTGTCAAGTATGTAAGTAAGTTCCCACACTAAGACATCTCTAGTAGCGTGCGACCTTGGTTAGGGTCAGTGGCCAGATTTGGTCGCCCATCGGCGACTTTCAAAGACCAGGTGGCTTCCGTTCAATAGACAGGGCTTTATCGGTGCTTGTCTTTGATATCTTTGTATTGAAAAGGCAGCGACTGGCTGTGGGGCCACTAGTAATAAATTATTCTTTCCTTTTGTTATATTTTGTGAAGGCTTTAACATTGCTTTGACATTGCTATGTCATTACATCATCCAATTGATTCCAGTACATCTGGTGGCAGCGGTGGGATCTGATCATCCGATACATCCAATACGATACACTTGATTCCACTACAATATCCTTTACAAAATTGGATGATACTTTGACATTAAATTTACAAGGTCTTCCTTTATGATTATGGTTCACTAGAATTCCATGAACTATGCTAATATATTTGTATTAATTTTTTTTTCTTTTTGGTTTTTTAGCATTTATAGGGTTTTGAAATGGTCGGGGAACTGGCCCGACGCATTAACCCCCCAACCTGGAGGACCAGGGGATTTTTTTTTTCAGAGTTTCCATCTCTTAGACAAGTTGTCTTCACTACGACTGCGAGCCTTGTCTGCCCGTTCAGAAAGGGTATAGGTGAAGGGGCGAAGGGAAGGGGAACGGTGATGGTAGGTACTCTTCACCCACGGACAGTGGTGGGAAGAGTCTCTTTTAGTCGCAGGCAGAGATACCACGGGTACATTCTACTCTGGGCCCATACGGAGGTGCCTAATGTAGGTGTAAGATGTGCTAGGAAGTGTAAATGTAAAGAAGTGCAGGTGTAAGAAGTGTAAAATCATGTGGCATGTGCCGACTGGTAACTGTGGGGTCGTCACTCCCCAGGAGCAGCTAATCTATTCCCCCTGCGGAATGTATTAATTTTAATTTAATAAATAGCTGTAGTATATAGTGAAGAATTCATTAGAATAGAATAAATTTATTTGTAGGGAAAAAAATTACATTAAAATTTAAGCAATTTAAATGAATAGATAGAAACTATGTAGGTATAGCATCGTGTAAAAACCATCTGTCCAGAGCTTGACTGTTTAGAACCAAAAAGTTGAAACACTTTTTAGAAATTACAAAGTTGAAGTAAAGAGGAATAAAAATTCTTACAATTAAATATAAGATGACAAAGAAATGTCAACAAAAAACATACGGTATACAATCTTCAATGTATTACACCCAACTACAACGCTTGCTACATAGGTGAATCCAAACAGTTTTTACAAAAAAAGAAAGAGTCAGACAACATGAACTAGACATTATTAACAAAAAAATTGACAGCGCTGCTCTCTCTAAACATGTTCTGACTTTCAATCATGCCATCGATTACAATAACCCTTCCATTTTAACCATTTACCCCAACCATTCAAAACGTCTTCTATCCGAATCCTTACAAATTCACCTCCATCTGAATTCTATCAATTTTAAAAAAGACAAAGAAATCATCATAACTTCAACTTGCAACAATATTTTTCTAACCCAAAAAAAAAGATACTCGCCAGTAATTTGTTCTTCCAAATTTGAAATTTAATTTACTGTCACTTCTGTTTTATAATTTCTTCTGTTAATATTTCCTTAATTTAAATTTTTCTTTTTTTGTTATAAATCTATGCACTTTTTCGTAACTACAATACTGTAAAATGTATTTTCTTCAATAAATTTTACAGAGCTCCTGAAGAAGGGCACCATCGGTACACGAAACTTAGAGCAACAAAGAATTCTTTTTCTTTAAAAACTCCTCTGGCCATTGCCATTTTTTTGTTTTTTTTGAAGGGGGGCCAATGCACTGCGACCTTTCGATCTATTGTGCTATGCCCCCTGGGTGCCGCTGGTTATTGCCCACAGCACCCTAACAGATGTCCCTGTTGACATCTGTTCTCCAAAACCTCCATCTGGTTAAGATCCCTGAGGAATCCCAATGCCCTGATAGGCTCTAGAGAGGTTATGTCCCCCTCCTCCCCTCTGGGGATAATTTCCCTGGTAGCTACCCAGGTTCTTGAATCTTCTCTGAGTGGCAGCCTCGGAGTCTGTTAGTAGATGTAATGGAGTTTCCTCCAACTCCCCACAGAATCTGCATGAGCTGTCACTTTCCAAACCCAGCTTCACCAGGTGTCCTCTAAGTCGGCAATGCCCCGTGAGGAGACCCGTAAGAACGAGGACCTTGTTCTTACTCAGGCCAATGCAGGCCTCCAATCTCCGTTGGTTATAATTTCCCAGGCAGATCTTGGCCTGCCACAAACTGGGCGGGTGTACCAGAGTTGAGATCTCCTCGCCTCCTCCTCCTTCCTAAGTTCCTCCAACAGAAACTGGTCGCTAACCCCACAAAAAGGTTCCAGCCCTAAAAACGGGGTCATAGCACCCATCTTGGCCAGGGCGTCGGCCAACATGCCCCGGCACCCACCAAAGTGTAACTTTATTCCTCCTGCCTAGGTTATTATGTTTACCTAGGCATTCCCAGACCATTTTAGAGCTATAACTGATGCACTCAATGCTCTAATGGCTGTTGACTATCCGAAAGGATTACAATCTCCTGATTCCTATAACCCCAATCGAAGTTAAATTGATCGCATCTTCTAATAGCGTATATCTCCGCCTGGAAAATGCCGGGAAACTTGAAGATGCATGGGTTCCGAGTGTTTGATCCTTGGACCAACCCCGTCCCCCACCCCAGTCCCCTCCAGGGTCTTACACACATCAGTGGTACCATCAGTGGTCAATGGTACATCAGTGTACCATTTAATGGCATGTTCCTTAATGCCCAACGGAGCGGATCCTTCGCTCCACCCAATTTTGGTTCCCAGCTTCAAAAAGAATTTTTTAATGAAGCTGTATTTCTTAATCATGCCATCTCTAGGGAGGTGCCAGGTAAGAGGGCCCAAAGGTGAAGATAATCTCTCCCCGACCCTCAGGCCCCCTCTTCTCTAATATCACCCCTACAGATCCTGAGAAGAGCTCCCTTCGCCGCCCTTTCCACCACCAGGTGCAGTGGTGACAGATTGAGGATAACATCAATCCGGGCGGTGGGACAAGTCCGCATAGCACCCGTCATGCATAAGCATGCGAGCAGATGTATCTTGTCAAGAGTCCTCTTGACTGATGCTGCCTTGGTCTTCCCAGCCATGCCATTACGCCGTAGGATGACCGATCTCACCATCATGATGTACATCCATCGTAGGATACTCGGGGGGTATCCCGCCATCCTCCTACATATCATGGGAGGGCCTAACAATTGATTCAATAGGTTTCTTGCATTGGCGTTTACTATCGAAAGTTACCCCTAGGTACCTCCTTTTTCCACCCCGAATTCTTCTCCGGCTTGGCCATTGCCATATAAACATCTCAATAATTTTGAAAATTTGAATACCATTATGAGATATAAGATTATATAAGTAAACAAATAATAATAAAAAAGTAACACAAATCGCAACAATGATAATTTAAAGGGGAGCGAATTCTAAGTGGTTGGCATACTGGACTCCCATGCGGAAATCCCGGGTTCGAGTCCAGCTGTGCTGCCTTAGATTTTTACTTCCCAGGAGCCTCTACAGCTCACTATCCGGTAATGGACAGTGTTGTCTGTCACGAGAGAACACTGACCGGAGGACGGCAGTGCATTGAGAAGCCTCCGGTCGCCAATCACTATAGATGTTGTCGCGCTTTAAATTGAAAAAAAAAAAGAAGATAATTAAATATAAAATATAAATATAAATATAAAATTTAATTTAAAATGAATAAAACTTTATTGCTGAGAAAATAATTGAATTGTGAAGAGAAAACGTAGTCTGATTAGTTGAACAGATATAGCATATTCAGCCTCAAAATTTCTCCATTTGACCTACCAAAATCTTTTAGTTCCATTATAAACTATTATAAACTTTTAAAACTTTAACAACATATATAAAGCAAAGCCTTAAGTGCATATAACAGAAAATAAGAGTCCAGGCTTATCTCTAAATGGATCATATATTGGGCCTTGTAAAATGGCAGGAAATAAAGATTTTTCAAGAAATAATTGCAAAATCCTTTTCTGCGACTTCATATTCATCAAAACCTCCTTATACGCAAGAAGCATAGCAGAGGATTGCACGTATAACCGAGTTAAAAATTCTCGTTTTTGTAGTCCTAAGAACTAATTTAGCTCGATATAACACTTTTCTAAATTCTATTCAGTGCAAATTTTACTGGACTAGCATTTTCTTAATGGGCTTGGGAAGATAAACCTGGTGTAAGAATTTATTCATTGTAACCTAAGTGCCTACTCAGTGTCCTGGGATGGGTGAGATTTTATATCTCCTTCTGTATTGAGTTTAGGATATAAATGATTAAAACAAAATTGATTCCAAATTAACTCGTAGCAGATCTTCGAATATTGCAAGTATTATGATCATGTAAAATTGTTCGCAGAACAAGTTTTCTCAAAAACGAGGAATCTTCGAAAATTAAAGCTTAATATTCTCCTTAGGTAAAAAAAAAAGCCGGAAGTTCGGCTTCATTATTATTTTTTTTTATCAATTCCCATTTTTCTTGCTTATCTTAAAAATAACTCCAAAGGTAATTAAAATTAGGATGCTAACTACGGCCTATCACTTGTATTGGAAATGATTTTTCTGGGAATATTGAATTTTGTGGAAGAAATTCTGAGAAAGTTGTAATTTTCAGTTTCTCTTGAAAATACTCTTTTGATTTCAATTTAATCTATGGATTAAGCACTTGTATAATATTAAGGAGCAATAAATGCGTAGCTAAAATTGCGAGTTTAAAGAGAAAACTGTTAATCCAAATTGAGAAATTGATGAATGAGTTGAATATAATGGTTGAATGCTGTTGCATTATGTTAAACCCAAAAATAGAATTTATTAGCGTTCATTGTGTTTTATTAGTTTGAATGTATTTATTGGCAAGAAAGTATTTGTTAGCGTGAATGTTTTTTTTTTAGTAGTCTGAAAGTATTTATTGGCGAGGATGTTAGCATGAATGTTAGAGTAGGTTGAAAGAAATTTATAAAAGTAATTCAATCCCATAGCTTTAAGTTAAATTGGTTTTGATCATTTCAGGATGTGTAGGAACATTAGTTTAAAGTAGTGCACATCGAATACGTACCGTAAATAGCCTCCTAAGCGATATTATTATTGTATTATAATCAATTATTAATAATATCAATTTAAATTTCTTGATAATTAGTTTTATAATTAAGCAGTAAGCTTTCTGACATTAGAATCTACACTAAGAATCTAAGCACAAACAATAAACCTACACTCCCTCTCGTCGACTAGATCGATGATATAAGAGCGGATATGTGGGTAGATCTTCGAACACCTATGGCCCCATCGTGCCTTACTGAGCAAGGTGTTGTGTGTGGAAGTCACACAGGTTAGCATGTGCCATCCCAGCTCGAGTGGCCATAGAACGAGAAAGATTTAATCACTAGGCCATCGGCATTGCTTATGATCATCGCAGTCGATGCGCCGAGAAACCAAAAAAAAAAAAAAGCTATAAAAATGTAAAAATCTACTGGAGAATTGCATTTTTATTAGGAATGTTTCCATCCTTAAGATTTTATTTATTTATACAATTTCTTTTATTATGTAAGAATTTCAAAAAGGCTGGTTTGATTTTTACTGTTCTCACAAATAACAATATTTAACAAATTGTTTATTTTATCAGTTTGATAAATTATATTGTATTTTGCAAAAGTAGATTAAACAGAGATACCCAAAGCAGAGATTATAAATGGTTGGAGATACTGTACGAGGCAGAGAGAGATAGAGCGAGAGAGAACATAGTAATAATTAATAACCTTATGCAACCAGATCCCACAATTCCTGTTGTCATTTCCTATATTAGTAAATTCTCTACTAGAATTTTTACCAAAGTATATTAATTCACAAAGGAAATTAATTTAAATAAACCAAACAAAAAATAGCACGTATCTTACATCTGTTTTATTTAATATATAAATGTTAAATTTATATATATATAATACTTGTTTCACCACTTAATAATACTAGTAGTGAAATCTTTGATTGGCTGTTATATAACATGGTTTATTTCCTTTGATTAGTTGAAGAAAACAAAGCCATTATATGTTGCAAATAACTAAACATATATTTAAAAAAATTGTTGTAATTTGTCTGTCCAGTTTTCTTTCATCGAAGATAGAAGCTTCTTTTTTTTGGCATTGGCATTGGCATGCTGATATTGTTTTGATGAATATTGGTGATTTATAGAATTTTGGTATGATTTTTGCCCTCCCATCCGTTTATTTGTTAGAAAATCACTTACTTGTATCCATAGAATATCATCAAACCGTAGTGAATATTTGTCAGAATTTGGAATGTATATGGACATTTCGCGATTATAACTGCTCTAGCTAATCCTCTTCCTAACGTTAAGTCAAGAAGAGGATTAGCAGTGATACTGCCCTGGACTTCCAAGCGGAGGCCCTGCGTTTGAGTGCGGAACTGCTGCCCTTAGATTTTGTCATCCTAGGAGCCCTCTACAGCTCACTCTCCAGTGATGGCTCGTGTTGCCTCTAACGAGAAACAACAGCTCGGAGGCCGGTACAGAAGTAGGATCTGTTAGCCAATGACCATAGCTGTTGAGCATTTGGAGAAGGAAATGCCAACGTTCGTTTCTTCCAAAGATTTCAGTCCAGAAAACGAATCATGCAGGGGCCTGAATCAGTGAAAACTGATATGGTGGTATATTGTCTGTGTTATTCACTATTCCTTTGTGCCACGAAGTCTCAATCCGTATCACTCCATTTCCTATTTGCTTTGAACACGATCAGTTTAATCACAAACTTGAAATATCCGGTGCTTGTCACTAGAAAAAGTGCAATTTGCCGCATAGCAACGCTAGACCGCCCACTCCCCATATCTCACCTCTAACTTTCCAGTTCAATGCGCAGGTTTATGACATACTGTCCAACATTCATATATCCCTGATTTGTCTCCAATAGACAAAATAGATTATGATTTATTTCATTATTATTAATTTGGAGGCCCTGCCTAGCGTACTTGCTCTCCCCGTGGTGTGAGCGAGCCACACAGGATTCGATTTTCATGAAAGTTTAGATAGATTTCACTTTGCACCTTGGATTTAAGTGAGGAAGGGATTAATGTAGTTTAGCAGATGTGTCTGCAGAAGCAATGAGAATATCAGGAGTGGCAGCTTGTTGACCAAACTTAAATCGCTGCCTGGTTGATCTTAATCAGGATATTAATGAGATAAATTTTATATTAATCTTGTTCTTTTTAAATTTTTCCTAGATATATTTTTGTGCAAATGTCGAAAATAAAACATGTTGAAAACCCATCTGGGGATTTTATACAGTCTAAGCATTACTGGGAAAAATGATATAAGGAAAGATTGTTTAATTTTTAGTAAAACTTAAATCTTGTGTTAGTTTTCCGAATTATTGTGCTTATATTTTAATAACTACTATATAGGATTGTAAATAATGTTGTTTCTTTTAGTATTTGTGTTTTGTTGACATATGTAAGGACCGTTATTTTTACGAAGGTCAGCAGTCTCCTAGTAGGTATTGTTCCTATTTATTACTAAGTACATCTATTGTTGTTAATTTGTTATATAAATAGATTTTTGCCTATTTATTCTTATGAGTTTGTTTGTTTATTTTTCTAAATGTAATTTACCGTTAAAAAAAAGCTTGAAATTTGTTTTTAGAAGAATTTAAACACACTACCAAATATTTAACGGTACTAAAATATTCATGCATTTTTTACTTCTTTTTTGTATACTAAATTCTCAGAATGTAGTAAATTAACAATAATGAGTAAAATAAATAAAAAACCTAAAACCAAAGTAAATCACAATAGTGGTAGACTTGTAATTTGTGCCGCCAAGTATATAAAGTATTGCTAATTAACAAGTTATGTACATATATAATGTGTAAGTTAATTCGTATTAAAACGCTGAACACTGTTTATATATATATATATATATATATATTTATAATAAAATGATTGCATTAAGACAATGGAAAACGCTTCTGCCACTTCCCACGCGTTACCATAATAACTAGTTAGGGTTAGTTTAGCACAAATAAATCTTATTATAAATTATTCCTGTTGTCTAGAACATTTGTTACTTGAATATAAGACAGTTTTGTCTCTTCTTAATTTAAACCATGAAGACAAAGTTGCTAACTGTTATTTAATTATTTCCCTTACGATTGACTGGCTTCAGGTTTGAGCGAATTTATATTAATCTATTATTTTGAAACACATTATTATTTTTCTCTTACTTACTTCAGTCGGAAGATAAATTTTCTTCAGACTTGTACTGCTTAGTTGCTCCCCCTTTTTTTATTTTTTTTATTTAAGGCGTCGATCATCTAAGCTTCTAGGAAGAAAAAAATCTAAGGGTTGCACAGCTGGGCTCGAACCCGTGTCCTCCGCGTGGGAGTCCAGTACGCTAACCACTACGCTATTCCCTTCCCTACCTTAGTTGTCCTTAATGTTGTTTATAAACTTACTGGGACATCGTAGCTCGCAATTCTCAAAATCCTTCGAAATAATTAATATTTACAAAAAAAAAAAAAAAATTACCAAGTTTATTTATATGAATTTAGGAATCATAATTTTAATGAAAATTTTGGAGCAGCAGGATTAAGAAAATTTAGAAAACCTCTTCTATTAATGTCACATTTCTAGTTACAAAATGACTCACACAAAATTTAAATGTGAAATACCCTTTTTATTAATAACTTAACTATTGTTTTGGTAATGAAATATTCAAATTAATTAGAATAAATTTTTTATTACAAAACGGCTCTTTTAACATCCAAGTTTGTTATTTTATTTACAAATCATAATATGAGCCAGCTCACCAAGAGCTTTACACATACAGATTAGAGGTAAAATATGTTATTTAATAAATCTTGGTAGAGTCGCGGTTTCAGTCTTCTAGAGTGAGTAGGTTCCCCTATGTTGTAGTGGGACGTTGAGGATAGTGTGTGAAGTGTGAGGAAGAAGTTGTCTGTGTGTGTGAATATCTGTAATGTCTAGTTCTCTGTGTATTTGTGAGTTTCTGGTGAACCAAGGGGCTCTTAAAGCAATTCGGAGTACTTTGTTTTGAAATGTCTAAAGTCGTTTCGTCAGTGTGTTGCTGGCAGTTATCCAGATTGGGCAAGCGTATGTCAACAGAGATCTGAGAAGCATCTTATAAAGAAGTACTGTACAGGAGTGTTTGAGTCGTGTGTTTCTGTTTATAAGTGGATATAACTGTTTCAGTCGGCTGTATGCTTGTTGTAGTTTGTTGTTAATGTGTGTCTCCAGGTGAATCTGGTGTCAAGGATTACACCAAGAGAGCGCACTCCTTGATCCTTCGGTTTCCAGGATATTTCTGGTTGTTTAGTTTTAGTCGCCGAAGGTCTTCATTTTGAAAGCTCCGAAGACAAAAAATTTTTGCTTCTGTTTTAGTGATGTTGAGACGTAGCTTCCATTTTTGGAACCATTTTGTAATGAAGTCTATAGTTGTTTGTAAGTCAGTGATGCTTTGGTCAATGTTGTCGTTAGTTGAGGCTATCATTGTGTCATCTGCATATGTGGCTAAAGTAGCTGAAGTTGGTTCAGGTATGTCCGAACAGTAAAGGTTAAAGAGTATAGGACTGATGATTGCACCTTGCGGTAAT
>JAAEAF010004874.1:0-16584 GCA_011037195.1 Triatoma infestans
TAAAGAAACGACACTTAGAACTAGGTGGATTTAAAAAGAAGGAAGATAGACTATATACAGAAAAAAAACTACAGAAAGAGGAATACAAGCAACTGGTGGAAAACGAGTTGACAGAATTTAAAAATATTAAACCACATTGCAAAACTTTGGACACAACTGGTGTTTACCGTAAACAACAAAAAGAACTTTTATATATGCAGAAAAAGAAGAGTGCAAGAACTAAAACGGTACCACAAACAAAAAAAAATAGTGCCTATTGTAATAAAGAAAATGGTTACATTATAATACCGAAAAATGGGTTGGATATAATTTCCTCACCTACCGAGAGAAACCAATTTTTAACATTTAAGGTGTATTCAAGTTACAATAGACACTCGTTTTGCCTCAAAATAGAGATAGATGGAATTTTGACACAGGGAAAAATTCTACAAGTTACCGCTTTCAAAACCACAACAGGAGAACGATAAAGAAATAAGTACGGTCGTGTTAAAGTTCTGAGGCAAACGGTTTTAGAAGCAGTTAATTTGGTAGGCCTTAACAGATCCTTACTAGAAATAGACATGCTGGTTAGTAAGAGAATGAAAGACTGCTTTAGATTTTGACTATAAATTGGACCAATTTAGATACGTTTAAACATACTCTGCCAGTGGATATAAAAAGATTGTGTGTGTGTGATGTGTGCTGTGTGTGTGTGTGTGGGTAAATTAGTATCATTATTACCAAGATATAGTATAAGGTATGGATTTTGTAATTAAACAAAATATTATGTTTGTTTTATTTATAATAGAACCGTACACATCTATGTGTTATGAGAGAAAAATAATAGAGAAAACGGTGATCAATTTTTACTTTTAATGGTTGCAATTATTTCCTTTCTTTCGTATTGCAAAAATAGAGAAACATGTATTTTTTTTATTTCTGTCAATTATTCACTTAACAGCATGTAGTGCGCGCGCGCGCGTATGTGTGTGTGTGTGTGTGTGTGTGTGTGTGTATGTGCCAGGGCTCGTAAGAAGGTGTAGGAATGTGATCTGACTAAGCAAAAATACTTTTGTGTTATAATTTCCGTCTAATAAAAACAAGTTAAAACATTAAACAGAACTAGTAATGATTTTCTTTTTTTTTGGGGAATATTTTGACTAATTTCTTCCAAATGACTATAGAATATATTTATATTTCTAATCGGTACCAATTACAACAAGTTTGGGGACCAGACACTTGTATGTTTGCAGTATTTTTTGTTTGTTTGTTTGTTAAACAGCTTTTAACGATTAGACGTTCGACAACAGCTACAAACAACGATTTTTTGAATTTTTGTATTAACGCAATCATTTTGCCCATTTCCGGATACGATCAAACATTAGTTTTAACTTGTTCCATATTCTTCGATAAACGTCACATATTTTGTTAGTCATAATATCAGTATGCCTGTTTAACAATTGAAGACAGTAGAACAAGTTGTAGGGATACATGTTTAGAAAGGTTGAGGAAAGAACTTGGAAATTACTAGCAAAACTGTTATTGCAATCCACAATAATTGCCAAGCGATAACTTAAGACTGTTTTAGGGCAATATACTGTATTATATTCTGTGTATATATGTGTTGTACTTGGACTAATAGACGTTAGTGTTGGTAGAAATGTCTAAATTCCAAACAGAAGATTTCGAATTTGGATATAATGCAATCATTTCCCATTTCCTATACTATGCAAACATTGGTTTAACTTGTTCCTATATTCTTCGATTAAAAAGTAACATATTGTTTAGGGCATAATTTCCTATGCCTGTTTAAGAATGTAAGAAAGTAGAACAAGTTGTTTACATGTTTAAAAAGGTTGAGGAAAGCTGATTCCAATCCACAATAATTACCATGCGATAACTTAAGACTGTTTTTAGTGCAATATATGTTATATTCTATTGTATATCTGTGTTTTTCTTGGACTAATAGACATTAGACAATGGCTACAAAACAGAAGATTTCGAATTTGGATATAATGCAATCATTTCCCCAGATTAGAAACTTATAATGGTTTAACTTGTTCCAATTTTCTTTTATTAAAAAGTAACATGTTTTTTAGCGCATAATATCCTATGCCTGTTTAAGAATGTAAGATGGCAGAAGAAGTTGTTACATATTTAGAAAGGTTGAGGAAAGAACTTGGAAATTACTAGCAAAACTGTTATTCCAATTCACAATACGATAACTTACGAATGTTTTAGTGCAATATATTCTTTGTATATCTTTGTTTTTCTTGGTTATTCGACAGATTTAATTGTAGTCCAACTTTGCTTTGTGCAGTGATTTTACCTTTTGACCTGACCAAAGACATTTAACACAATACATTCTCTACTGTCTAATCATTCGTCATTTGCACATCCATAACTCTAGGAGCGAATATCAATCTGTTACTCACTAAGGAAGTTACTTCTATCTAGGTATGGTATAAATCCCATTAATTTATTAAATTCTCTATTGGAATTATATATGTAAATTGAATACTTATTAGATTACAAAAATATAGAATAATTCATTTACCAGTTAAATTGGAAACTGATCAATATTTTGGGGGAGTTAAGTACGTAAATTGAGTGCTTCTTAGATTGCAAAAATTGTAGGGGAATTTTGTACCTAAATTGAGATAAAAAGACTACTGGTTCCACTAAGTTTTCCTTTCTTTAAGTAATTTGTTTAATTGTACAAACAATTAATTCGATAGATTTTTTTTTTTTTTTGGAAATTACATTATCTGTGTAGGATCAGCTTTCCACTGTGGTGGAATTAGACTTACTCCTGTAAAAAGACTACAAAAAAATACTACTGTAGTAAGATATTACTGCGAAACTCCGCAAACTATCTCTAGAGAGAAATTACTTTTGCTCAAATAAGAAGTGTTTAAACATGTATAACATATAAATTCCAGTTAAATTACTAGTTTTAATAAATGCGTATATACCGCAATTCTTGCTTTTCTTTCTTACATGTTAAGCTCTAAGATACGCACTTTCGACTTTTACAATTTAAACTGCAAACTTACAGTAGTTATCTCTAGAGAAAATTACTTTTGCTCTAATAAAAAGTGTTTAAAAATATATAAGTTCCATTTAAATTACTAGTTTTAATATGTACGCATAAATCGCTATTCTTACTTTTATTTCTTACATGTCAATTTGTAAGAAAGGCACTTTCTACATTTCTAACCGAAAACTTACATCTCTTCTTTGCACGAATTGACGGAAATATGTGTGTAAATTGAGTCGTTTTAGATTAGAAAAGTGATTAAATATGTGGAATTTGATACGTAAATTGAGATACAACAGTTATTAAATCTCTGGTTAAACACTAGCTTTTTTTTTTTTCCTTTCTTTAATTGCATAAACAATTAGTTCGACAAAACATATTATTAACTATTTCGTCGTACATTGCGTTAGATAACAGATCCAACGACTTTAAGCAGTACCAAAAAGAAAACGATATATTAGATTCTATAAATATAGTTGATTGATAAACAAAACAAAAAATTATCTTAAAAAGGAAAGTGGAGATTTAACTCATAGTGGAGTCCTTTGTAATTAAGTGGTAATCGGTCATCGGCAGAGACAACATGGGCTCGCACAAAGTGTTAAGTGTTTCTCAGCTCTATGGAAGAAAAGTAAAACCTACTAACGAACGATTTGGACTGTGGTTATTATTAGAAAACTTGGACAACTTAATTACAAATGATTGTGTAATGTGTTATTTTCTTTTTTAAAAAAAAAAAATACACAAATATTATTAAGTTTTATTTATAATATTTATTTATTTATTTATTTTTTATTATATTATAATTACAAACTATAGAGAGCGTGGGCTATAGATGAACAGGGGGCTAACGCTAGTGAGAGAGATGATGATATAGGGAATGTTGAGACAGCTATATACCCACTACACCACACTCCCCATCGCCTTAGCTACGGTGAGCTGAGGAAGGGCTGAAGAACACCCTCCTATCCAGCGAATTTTGTAGGCGGGGGACGAAGGGGTTGCGCCAGTTGTAACATTTATACCCTACTCTTCCCTCTTATCTCACACAGAACATCTGCGTAGGTTTAATCAGCAGGTCATCCAAGCGGGGTTTCGGCGTTTTTTTCTTTTTATTTATTTTCTTCCTCTTGGTTTTTTTGGCGCAAAATTTGTTCGTTTTCATTAGGTGACTCACCGCCTGATGTTCTTTAGTTTTCTGGGGCTTCTGCGCCTTATTTGGGCGGGCTTCGGTCCACTCATTGGTAGTCAGGTTCTCTTTGGTTCCCGCCTCGGTGTTCCTTTCCCCGGGTTATTACAACCAACTTTTTTTTGTGTATATCTGCTGGCATAGGTAAGGCGTTACCTGCGTTCCCGCATGCGCCAACATCCCTGGTGCCGTGGACTTTCTTGCAACCTAATTAGACCCTGGAGTGCCACCCCGCCAAAAAACCCGTAAGGATTCGACCACTTCCACCGAATCCTCTAATTCGTCGTACAAGCCGTCCTTGATATCCCTACTGATATTCGGTCGGCGACGTGTGGTGAGCTTCATTTTTTTGAGGTTGTCCTTCATTCTTCCACTCGCAGTTCATCGTCCACTCTCCTACAAACCACTTCCATATCCTTCTCCTCCGGAGAGCCGATTGAACCGTCCGCGAGCACCCGCGAAATAGACGGGGATTCGCGCATCTCTTCCACCTCTGTGATCAATGCTCCTTTCATCGAATTTTCTTGCTCTGTTTCCTCGCCACTTCTTCCGCAATCTTCGCCGAATTAGACGGGATAGATGGCGGTGTCCTCTTCATCCTAGAGCTCTGTTGAAAGGGACTAGAATTTCCCTCCTTAGGAGGAGCCGAATTCTTCGCCTCCAAAGCAATCAATCTCTGCTGGGTAAGAGAAAACCCTCGCTATTTTCTTCTTGCACTTTCGGAACAGACTTTTTTAAATTACTTTTCGTTTTTTTTTTTTTCATTATTAATAATATTAGTTAGTATTCATAGAAATAATGATATTATTATTAAGAAAAAATTAATGTAACAATATTTATGAATGGTTAAATTTTCTCTTTACGGTCTTCTTTGCAAGTATACTCCATACCCCAACCTTACTCCATAACCAAACAATAACCTCCTTTAACATTCAACTCTTTATTCTTCCCTAACGCGTATCTTATCTTTTTAGTGTTAAATATTTTAAAATCGTGCAATGTTCTGGTTTTTATTCTCACTACATTATATAATTTTCTGAATTTCTTTTTTTCCTGAGAAAGAACACCAAAATTGTTCGAAACGTCAAATAAATTTATAAAAATAAAACGTTTTTTCTTTAGTCGCTGCCAACTAATATTTGGCAGGATTGAAAAATTTAACTGATGACTAAAGGCTACTAATAAATTTAATAACTAGATATTTATACATGTAAACGAGCTAAACTAAGTATAACACTAGGATAAATAAATAAAAGGAGTGCATTTCTTGACTGTGTGAATAAGACTGAATGTAGACTGACAGACTGTATAATAGCGTGAATATGACCGTATCTAATTAAGAAGCTATAACATTTAGTTACTCTTTTATACTAGATCACAGCTTCTCAAAGGGGTTAACAATAAAGTCTGGCCAAGTGATTTGTCTTACACTAACTGTTTCTCAATCTTTTGCTAACCAACTGTCCAGTTTTTGCCTACAATCTTAATATTTCGAAACTTATTATTTTCTGATACTTGCTTCCATCACATTGTCTGGTGTAGCAGGTAGTTGGGTTCAAATATGTTCTTAGGTTGGCACGAGTATTTTCGAAAGGGTAGAAATAATTTTAAGATTTTATAGAAGAATGTAAATGAGTAAGTTATTAGATATTTAACTATGATTAAAGGCAACTAATAACTTAATGACTAGATGCAATGTTTGTGGGGCATGCGAAATAATGGTAATAAATAAAAAGAACAAACAAACTTGTACAAAGCCACCAGCCTATCCAGTATTCTTTTTAAAATGTGAAATTTGTCTTCCAATATAAGTTTAATTTTAATATAACGACGCCATAAAATCAATACAAACAATGTATATTTGAGCAGTTGAGTAAATACGAGTAATATATAATGCATGACATTTGCATACAATATTGCTATAATGAGTAACTTTTGTTTCGTTAATATGAAGACGTGAGTAATTAAGTTTCATGCTAATTTTTTCATTAGTTTTGTTATTAATTTAATTCCTAGTATTAATCATTTTCTGAGTTAACAATGACCTGAGATAGACAATTTCATTTACTTGCACAAATTCTTCAAGGCTTCTGTAATTGCTCCTATAGATTTATCGAAAATATCAATATCGTGGTCATTGGCAAGTAGCAAGTTCTGTGAAGTAAGTCATCAGTCTCTATTCCGAGTTATTGAAATGTTTAAATGAAACAGGAATCAGTTACTCTAATGTCATGTAGAATATTAAGAAGGAACGATATTCAAAGCTTTGGTACTGCAGAGTAAGTTTCGATTTGCTTTCACCAATCCTAGCCTTTAATATAAAATTCTATTACTTTTTGAAAAGGAAGAAAATTTAGTTCTTTAAGTTCTTATTTGAATCAACATTTAAGAAAAGAAAACGATATGACCATCTTTTGCAGAACGCTACAAATTAATTGAAAGGATATGACTTGAATGTTTTCAATCATTCAATTATCTCAGTGATATCCACAATAGATGGAAAGGATTGCATGTTTTTGCTGCTTTTAAGTCAGGAGGTCACTTGGATTTGTACTAAGTTTTGTATACTAAAGATGAGTTTCAATTCTTGTGTCGTCACTTTAAAAATGGCTTAAGTAAGCCAGGAGAAGCGAGTACATGTTATATTGGTCTGAGATGCGGTTACCTTTCATAGCTTGATAAAAATAAACACCAATCTCCTTTTTAGTTGACCATAATATTAAGTATAATAGCAAAGATTATTTACTTCCCACTAAGTTTATCCCTGCTAGCTCAACATATCGTTATAGATGAGCTAATTAGATGATAGTAAGTTATTTATAAGTGATTAACTCTGTTTAATCCAAGACTTTTGCAGAATTAAATACATGTGCTATATACTATATTTTAAGAATTAATTTTGATATTTTTGTAAAACTAAAATTATTAATGTTTACAATTTTTTTAGATTTTATTAATGGCGCAAAAATTATTTTGTAGTGGAGAGATATATTACTTTGCAATGATTTGTAATACTACCGAGGGATAGCATGAAAACGGTCAATTTTTGGCCGATTGCAAAATAGTAAAAGTTATGTAAACTACATAATAAAATAGGACCCGTCATTTAATTGTGCTGTAGAATAAAACGAAAGAAGAATTTATTCGATGCTATGGAGAGACAATTCAGTCCTAACTCCCTCTAAGCTTCTCAGAACCTAACCCTCTAAAAATTCCATATGTGACAAATATTTAACCAAGAAACACTGCTGGCAATTATAAGAGACATTACCGCTCACATTTTATAGCTGCGCTATTTCCTGTCGGCTTTTGCACTCCAGTTTCTTGAAGTTGTACACGCAGCTTGAAGAGCGTTACCCATCCTTCAATATTCTCTTAATTTACTATTTTCTTCAATGGATAAAGGAGTAATTGTTTCAAAACAAGTTTTACATTTAAGAAAAAAAACACAATTCCTGAAAACATCAAATAAATTTTTCTAGACAAATAAACGTGATTCGCTTCTGTGTGTGTGTGTGTGTGTGTGTGTATGTGTGTGTTTTAAGTTTTTAAGAAAGTTGTTTGAACTGTTCTAGAAAATCACCTCAAAGTCCCGGTTAATCACGATGTGTATTAATTCTAACTTTATCTAAAAAGAGGCCGAATTGAAGAGGAAACAACATCTTAAATTAATATTATTACAAGCTCAGTTAATCTGCCCTCTCTAACTGTATTTTTTTAATTTTCCAAAACCTCCATCTATTAATACGGCTAAGTAAGCTATATAATTTAATCAACGATGAGAATATCTATGGGTAGCGCTGCCCAGACTCGAACCCAAGAATACCAACTGCAAACTAGTGCGCTATCACAGAATCAGTCATGATTTTGTTATTTTATTTGATTTATTTATTTTTTTTTTTTTTTGGCGCATCGATGACTGTGGTTCCCTAAACAAGGCTGCTCAAACTAGGCACAGCATATTTGCTGTGTAAATATCCAAGCCAAAACCCTATACAGCAACATATGATTTAGCCTCAGATTATTGAAAGTGATTACACACATTTCCTCCGAAGGGGATGTGGATATCTTGGTTGTGCCATCCTCATAATTTTCAAAATATTTTGGAGCAATGTACTTTTATAAATGTTCTAATGTTTCTCTTATTAATTTTACTCCATACATATTTTAAATTTATGATTAATCAACAGTTTTTAATTGCAGCCACATACCCCGATGATTTCCAGACACCTACTTCCGCTCATTTGCAGACAGACATTATACTTCCGATGAGCCAATAAAAATCCAAGTATTCATGTCGGTTATTGATACGGACTATAAAAACTATGCTATAATTAATAGCTGTACCAATGATGTATTGTAGGTACTGTAGGTAATAAAAGACTTTTTACATTATTAAGTGGAATGTGTATTGAAAATGGGATGTTTGACATATCCTGATAAACAACAGGATACGTCAAAAATTGAAGGAAATGAGCATTTAAAGAGAAATAGTATACTTCAATAATTTAACTTTTTAAATTAAAAAATTGCTGTAAATCATTGGTCTAGTTAATGCAGGATAAAATAAATTAATGAATTTTGTCTTTATTATCTAAATAACTATTAAAAAAATAATTACAACTATCAAACTAAAAGCTTATATTTTTTTTATAACTGTGGCACTTAATTAAGGTTGGTCGATGTCACTAATATTATGAAACTTAGAACTATTTAAAAGGATTAAAACTAATTCCAGATTTTAAAACTAAGATTTATGAAATTTCTTTTAAAACCAACCAATCAGTCTTCTCATTACTGCAATAAAAGGTTCGCTATCATTTTACTATATATATATATATTCGTTAAATTGCACATTCACTTAAAATTATCATATTATAACAAAAACGCACAAGAAAAGCAAGTAATACACATGTTATAAACATAGCGTAACATAAACTAAAATAAGTATCATAAATGTTGTTGGAATTGCATATTTTTTTTGTGATTTAAATATTTTTGCGGTTATGAATATTATTAATTTTCTTGTAGCCGTGGATGCAACATTCAATCCAACGCGATGTTTAAGATCTAATGTGGCTCTTTTGTCACTCAGTGATGTGCTTAGAATTTAGTATTCTTTAGTGTATATAGTGTGAAAAGTAAATTGAGTGTGTGTGGGGTGGAGAGTTTGGTATACCTGGGGTATCCTAAACTCTAATCAAAACCGCCGTTGCCACATAATTGTACACATCAATCAACCATCTCTGCTGGCCTTAAGTGTATAGTGGCTGGGTATTGGGAAGTTAAACTTCCACAAAGAGTCGATTGAAACATTATATCTGCCAAACATGAAAAAATAAAAGGACATTCTATTTACCAGAAATATTTTTATTGTAGGGGTAGTGAACCCCTACTTCTCATCCACACTAGCGAGTGAACCCCCACCACGCATCAGAGAGAAAGAGCCCCTCTCGAGAGAGAGGAGAGGAGAGGCCAGTTGGATATATATACGAGAGACAGAGTCAAAAAGGGATATTCTGTTCACAGTCTCACACTTGAATTGTACACATCGTTTAGCCACGTCAGTCAGTCTGTTCAGTTCTTGTAGTGTAAAGTAAGTATACACTCCTTGGCAGTCAGTCATATACATATATATCAATTATATATCTTATACCGATATTGAGGTGTTATTTATCTATCAACATCTACAACCAACATCTCCTCCTACAACCATTACATTATTATTGCCATTTTTTCAATAAATATGTGAAGTTGTTACTTACTGTCACTTACAGATTGGTAAAAAACAAAATTATAGATATACCTTATTTTGCATATGAACCACATTTCCATTTAAAATTTTCATCGGCTGCCACAGAATTACACTACGATCACTATTGCGTGTTTCTTAGGTTTAGGTAAATTGCGTGCAAAATTTAAGGTTTATAAACAAAGACCACTAGGACACTAATAAATACGTTTCAGGGTTTAAATATTAATAAACAATATTTACATTATTGTAAATGGAATGAGTAAGTGCATAGATTTGCCGAATTAGGCGTCATTCTCCCTTTCATTGTTCCCGTGCTGCTGTTGGTGAGTATTTTGGCGCACTTCTTTCAAGCTTTCATTCATGGATAGTTTCCAGCGATGAGTTCAGTGGGTTTGTCGACTGTTTAAGATGCTCAATAGAAGTCCGGACAGGGCTATTATGAGATGTTGCTATGTCTTTTATGGACCTCTTTCAGGCATCTGTTTAGGTCCCTTGTTGGACATTTCGGGCAATGTGTTTTAAGAAGACTTCTGTACGTAATGAAGCACATGCCACATGCTTTGGGTTGTGAGGAAATTAGGTTCAGGACCTTTGGTCAGAACTGCATTCTGTGGAAGAGCTTAGCTATTTCCCTTTAAGGTTTAATTGTCCAGGAGTCTTCTTGGACATATCTCAAGCTTTTGACCGAGTATGGTATATGGGACTACTTTACAAGTTCAAGGGTATCCTATCTCTTACTTATTATCTGATACTTTAATCTTATCTCACCGATCTTTTCTTCCAAGTCATTCAAAGTTCATCATCATCTGTTACTTATCTAGTTCTAGCAGGAGTTCCTCAGGGGAGCATTCTTTCACTTCTACTATATACTAACTTTACAGCTGACTTACCAACTCATCCAGATACAATTACTTTTACATTTGTGGACGATACTGCAATTCCTTCTCCTCATGTTGATGCCGTCATGACAACTCGTGCTCTACAATCTCATCTTCATATTCTTGAACCTTGGCTCCGGCAGTGGAGGATCAAAGCAAACGAACTTAAATCCAAACACATAGTATTCACCTTAAACAGAAAAATTCTTTCTCCTCTTTACTATAACAATATTATACTTCCCATTGCGAACCAACTACGATATCTCGGATTATTCCTTGACAAAGGACTAACTTAGAACCCCCAAACAGACTGAAACGAGTTGACTGCAGCTAAAGGTATAAAATGCTAAAAAGATTACTTGACAAACGTTCAAAACTGACTTTAAAGAACAAGAAAATGCTGTACACTGCTCTTTTAGCCCCCATTTGAACATACGGCATAGAACTCTACGGCACTGCAAAACAATCCAACCTTAACCGACTTCAAACTCTACAGTCTAAGAACCTAAGACCAGTAGTTGATGCTCCCTTCTACGTCTCCAATCCACTCCGACCTTAACTTTCGATTCATCCCAGAGCTAGCCCAATTTCGTTACACTAAATTTCACTCCAAAATAGTCATCATAATCCTCTGATCCAGAATATGTCCATCATCACTGCCCAAAAATCTTTGTCAGAGGCTGAAGCGGTGGTAGCCACGCGATCATCTTAACGTATAACGTCGACCTTTTAGGGTAGCTGCTGCGAAAGCTTGCCATAGTGGCAAACTAAGGCTTCCATCACTGGATGGTCGTCGTTCATATCTCTCAACATGTACATATGTATATGTGGACTAATATATATATTTGTATACAAATTACGCACTCATCACTTTTGGTTGTTGTACATTGTATACAGTTTTGAAAGAAATTAATAAATTAAAAAAAAAAAAAAGTTTAACCATAATTCTGAGTAGTAGTTAAACTTCTTTTGTTTGCATAAAAATTTGTATTGTTTCAGTTTTGAAGTATATTGATCTTTAATCTGATGGGTTGCAGTTTTCCTAAAGATTTTTAATAAAGCAAATACCGTATTCTGCAACTTCTACATTCGCTGTCATACCACTGATCTTTTGAATGAAATGTAATTTTATTACTGTTGCTACCACTACTAATTACCCATGTGGGCTGCATTTCTAATTGCATTCACAAGCATTTCACAGCCTTTTGCGGATCAAGAGGAAACTTTTGTTTTAAAACTAGTTTTTCTTTAAAATATTTTTCATCTTTATCAGTCCAACAGAATTTAGAGTTAAGGGGCAATATACAGTTCAGTTTTTTTTTTTTTTTTTAACTTTTTATTTGTCATTTACAACTGTACAATGGTACAATAAGTAAATACGGTAAGGGTGGTAAATGGCGTGACTGGCTTGAATGGTGATCATCCAGTGATGATCTCCATTACTCAGCAAGGTGATCGCGAGGCCAACGACGCCTCAGTCGCCTTCGGGGGTTGGAAGGAAGTGTGGTTGAGGATAAGTTAGCTGCTAATGGATTAGGATGTGTTGATAAGTTTTTGTGAAATTTATTGTAACGTGTTTTAGTAAGTTCGGATATAAAAGGAATTTTGAGATCTTTATGTATAGTTAGGTTACTGACATAGAATGGAGCGTTTACAATGCGGCGGAGGATTTTAGATTGAAGAGTTTGTAATCGGTTGATATTAGATCGTTTAGCTGAACCGTAATGTTCAAGTCCGTAAGTCCATATAGGTGAGTAGTATATGTTTGCCGGTTCCAGGACAGATTTTCACTCCCTCACCTACCCCCCTCACCTTATACGTCCCAACCATTCCCTGTCCAATTTCCACCACCCCCCTCACCGCCCTAGTTACCCCTCTCCCACCAAATGACCCCCCTCCCCTCCCCCAACCTATTCCCAACTTTTCCCCCACCCCTCCCCCTCCCCTTTTCCTGTAGGCGAAGAAATATTAAAAATTAATTTTTTTTTTTGCTGAGGTCAGCAAAAGCGATCTCACAACCTTCGTCATCCAAGTCCATCACTTACACCACTCAGCTATAGTGGTAACTTGGCAATAGTAGTTTTCTTTAGATCCTTATACCTCACCCCACATACTTCTCCCTCATCTCTCTCATATCCTTTCTCACTCTCTATCTCTCTATAGATATATATATAAAATATATACACAGAGACTTAAAGAGAGGCTCTGCCCCACGTACCCCAGGCCAGGGTTCATTAACCTGTATTTTTCCATTCGTACAAAAGTTTATTAACCTCTATGTGTGCACAATGTTTGCGATGTAATTCCTAATTATAATATATTTTTTGATTTTATTTTATTTATTTATTGACAAATACTTATGTAAGTTTTTTTTTTTTTGGTAAACAATAAACTAAAACTTAATCTATGGTTCCTTCTTATCTATTTTTATCGATCACATGTATATTGACATTTAATACAGTATACATGATTTATGAGTCACTTACCTGTGTAAGGTTTTTGGTAAGCAATTACAATGTAAATCTCCATTTTCCTTTCTTTTTTTTTTTTTTTATCGCTCATTATATATTTATAGAATCCAATATAACGGTTATTGTTTTTTTTTTTTTTGGCACAGTTTAAAGTTGTTGGACCTGTTATCGACGAAATAGTTAATAATATGTTTTATCGAACTAATTGTTTATGCAATTAAAGAAAGGAAAAAAAGCTAGTGATTTAATAACTGATGTATTTCAATTTACATACCAAATTCCGCATATTTAATCACTAGACAGATACTTAGTTTTTTTTGGTAAACAGATGAGTTTTTTTTTTTGGTAAACAATAAACTAAAACTTAATCTATGGTTCCTTCTTATACACCATACTTATCTATTTTTATCGATCAAGTATATTGGACATTTAATACAGTATATTGATTTATGAGTCACTTACCTGTGTAAGGTTTTTGGTAAGCAATTACAATTTAATTTCCATTTTCCTTCTTTAAGAAAAATCTATTTAGCCTATTATACAAAACACAACGAGGACAGCCGAACTACAGAGCCGATAATAACCGAACAGTCCTTATTTTTTTTTAAAAAAAAAACATTACACAATCATTTGTAATTAAGTTGTCCAAGTTTTCTAATAATAACCACAGTCCAAATCGTTCGTTAGTAGGTTTTACTTTTCTTCCATAGAGCTGAGAAACACTTAACACTTTGTGCGAGCCCATGTTGTCTCTGCCGATGACCGATTAACACTTAATTACAAAGGACTCCACTATGAGTTAAATCTCCACTTTCCTTTTTAAGATAATTTTTTGTTTTGTTTATCGATCAACTATATTTATAGAATCTAATATATCGTTTTCTTTTTGGTACTGCTTAAAGTCGTTGGATCTGTTATCTAACGCAATGTACGACGAAATAGTTAATAATATGTTTTGTCGAACTAATTGTTTATGCAATTAAAGAAAGGGGGAAAAAAAAAAGCTAGTGTTTAACCAGAGATTTAATAACTGTTGTATCTCAATTTACGTATCAAATTCCACATATTTAATCACTTTTCTAATCTAAAACGTACTCAATTTACACACATATTTCCGTCAATTCTTGCAAAGAAGAGATGTAAGTTTTCGGTTAGAAATGTAGAAAGTGCCTATCTTACAAATTGACATGTAAGAAATAAAAGTAAGAATAGCGATTTATGCGTACATATTAAAACTAGTAATTTAAATGGAACTTATATATTTTTAAACACTTTTTATTAGAGCAAAAGTAATTTTCTCTAGAGATAACTACTGTAAGTTTGCAGTTAAAATTGTAAAAAGTCGAAAGTGCGTATCTTAGAGCTTAACATGTAATAAATAAAAGGAAGAATTGCGCTATATACGCATTTATTAAAACTAGTAATTTAACTGGAATTTATATGTTATACATGTTTAAACACTTCTTATTTGAGCAAAAGTAATTTCTCTCTAGAGATAGTTTGCGGAGTTTCGCAGTAATATCTTACTACAGTAGTATTTTTCTGTAGTCTTTTTACAGGAGTAAGTCTAATTCCACCACAGTGGAAAGCTGATCCTACACAGATAATGTAATTTCCAAAAAAAAAAAAAAAAATCTTCTATCGAATTAATTGTTTGTACAATTAAACAAATTACTTAAAGAAAGGAAAACTTAGTGGAACCAGTAGTCTTTTTATCTCAATTTAGGTACAAAATTCCCCTACATTTTTGCAATCTAAGAAGCACTCAATTTACGTACTTAACTCCCCCCAAAATAGTGATCAGTTTCCAATTTAACTGGTAAATGAATTATTCTATATTTTTGTAATCTAATAAGTATTCAATTTACATATATAATTCCAATAGAGAATTTAATAAATTAATGGGATTTATACCATACCTAGATAGAAGTAACTTCCTTAGTGAGTAACAGATTGATATTCGCTCCTAGAGTTATGGATGTGCAAATGACGAATGATTAGACAGTAGAGAATGTATTGTGTTAAATGTCTTTGGTCAGGTCAAAATGTAAAATCACTGCACAAAGCAAAGTTGGACTACAATTAAATCTGTCGAATAACCAAGAAAAACAAAGATATACAAAAGAATATATTGCACTAAAACATTCGTAAGTTATCGTATTGTGAATTGGAATAACAGTTTTGCTAGTAATTTCCAAGTTCTTCCTCAACCTTTCTAAATATGTAACAACTTCTTCTGCCATCTTACATTCTTAAACAGGCATAGGATATTATGCGCTAAAAAACATGTTACTTTTTGATAAAAGAATATTGGAACAAGTTAAACCATTATAAGTTTCTAATGGGGAAATGATTGCATTATATCCAAATTCGAAATCTTCTGTTTTGTAGCCATTGTCTAATGTCTATTAGTCCAAGAAAAACACACAGATATACAATAGAATATAAACATATATTGCACTAAAACATTCTTAAGTTATCGCATGGCAATTATTGTGGATTGCAATAACAGTTTTGCTAGTAATTTCCAAGTTCTTTCCTCAACCTTTCTAAACATGTAACAGCTAAGAAATAAATTTCTAATCTGGGGAAATTATATCCGAGTTCGAAATCTTCTGTTTTGTACCCATTGTCTAACGTCTATTAGTCCAAGAACAACCAAGAAAAACACAGATATACAATAGAATATAACATATATTGCACTAAAAACAGTCTTAAATTATCGCATGGTAATTATTGTGGATTGGAATCAGCTTTCCTCAACCTTTTTAAACATGTAAACAACTTGTTCTACTGTCTTACATTCTTAAACAGGCATAGGAAATTATGCCCTAAACAATATGTTACTTTTTAATCGAAGAATATAGGAACAAGTTAAACCAATGTTTGCATAGTATAGGAAAGGGAAATGATTGCATTATATCCAAATTCGAAATCTTCTGTTTGGAATTTAGACATTTCTACCAACACTAACGTCTATTAGTCCAAGAACAACACAGATATACACAGAATATAATACAGTATATTGCCCTAAAACAGTCTTAAGTTATCGCTTGGCAATTATTGTGCATTGCAATAACAGTTTTGCTAGTAATTTCCAAGTTCTTTCCTCACCCTTTCTAAACATGTATCCCTACAACTTGTTCTACTGTCTTAAATTGTTAAACAGGCATACTGATATTATGCACTAAAAAATATGTTACTTTTTAATCGAAGAATATTGGAACAAGTTAAACCAATGTTTGCATAGTATAGGAAATGGGAAATGATTG
>JAAEAF010004875.1:0-11415 GCA_011037195.1 Triatoma infestans
AACTAGACTAGAACATAGAATAAAAAATTGGATATATAAAAAATATGAATATAAAAATAATAGTATTAGAAATATAAACATTATACAAATATATATACAATTTCAACGAACAAGAACATATACAAATATAAGAGACAATATAGTAAAAAGTGTATAAGACTATGTAATTAATAAATAAGAGTAACCAATTAGAAACTAGGTAAAAAGGGAGAGCGTATTTAACCAATTTAACCATCTATTATAAATGCAAATATGTAGTAATAACTATTTAATGACTACTGCTGGCAAATGCAATAAATTTCATTAATGCTGGCTGGAAGATATCATATTCATCAGAAATACTGTTTCCAAGCGACATAAGTCTAGGTATAGGAGAGGATTGGGAATAATTTGTTGAATGATAAGATTTAAAAAACACAGATTTATAGCGAGTTTCTATTGTAGGAACATGGAAGTAGATTAATCCCAGCAATTCAGGACAATCTATTTAATGATGTATAAGTTTGAAGAGGAAAATAAGGTCTGCTCTTCGCCTTCTGAAGGATAGAGTACTCAAATTAAGGGAATCCAACACATCAGAATAAGTTAATCTTTCACTTGATAAACCCATCATTTTAGCAATCCTTCTAAGAAACCTATGCTGAACCCGTTCAATAGCATCAATGTGGATTTTATAAAACGGAGTCCAAACTGGAGAAGCAAATTCAAGTCGTGGACGAACCAAATGCAAATACAGTCTTAATATACTGAAGGGATTTCTGAAGTGGAATTCCTAAAGACAAATCCCAGCATCTTGTAACTATTGCTGACTATCTTTTCAATATGAGAGCTAAAGGAGAGTCTAGAATCTAAGGAGATTCCAAGATCATTCACAGAATTATCACGATTTAAAGGAGTATCATTGAGAGTATATTTAAAGTGCAGAGAAGAGCGTGATCTGAAAAAAGAAATTACTTGGCATTTCGAGGTATTTAATTTAAGAAGATTATTTGTGGACTAAACAGATAATCCTGAAGAACTTGGCTGTCACGAGTATCTATGATTTCCCTAAATAGTTTAACGTCGTCAGCAAAAAGTAGAATGTTAACATCAGGAAGAACTAGTTTAACATCATTAATGAAAATCAGGAACAATAAGGGACCAAGATGTGATCCTTGCGGTACTCCAGAAAGGACGGTATAAGGCAATGAAAGGAATGATTTTACTTTAACAGTCTGAATACGGTGAGTAAGATAATTTTGCAACCAGCATAGCATTGTACCATAAATGCCCAAAGAGTTAAGTTTAGTAAGAAGTAATGTATGGTTTACACTATCAAAAGCTTTGGAATAGTCAGTGTAGACAGAGTCAACTTGAGAACCTTTTTCGAAACATTTAAATATAAACTGGACATAAGACAATAAGTTCGTGGTAACTGATTTTTTGGAGAGAAAGCCATGTTACTCAGGTATGATTATATTCCTTACTGAAGACATTAGCTTACTGTAAACAATTGATTCGAAGAGTTTAGGAATGGAACTTAAAATACTGATAGGGCGATAATTTTGTACATCTTGTCTGGAACCATTTAGTTGCATATTTAGTTGCAATATGAGTCCATTTCGCCAAATGTATGCTGTTATATTGAATCTCAATCGATAACTTCATTCGTTTACGTAAAAATAAGTCTTGCAGCGGAATAAGTGGTTTCTTAATATGTGTTCATGTATTTTGTAACTGTGAATAAGCTTATATTCTTCAAAATATAAATGTTTTCTGGCAGACGATTACGCAGCTCTTTGTATTTTATGATTTAAAAAGACACAGTCTTTCGTTGGTTTGACAATAATTATAGCATTTAAAAACAGGCACTGTTAAACAGTTTTTCCGTCTTGTTTTTATCGATTTTCTGATTCATGGGGCAAACTTAAAACTTTAAAACGTTAAATTGACAACACTGTTTCAAACCATTTAATATCAACCAAAAGTACAAATGTAGGTGGCTCCCATGAGGTTACCATTTCCTATATTATACATTTTTATATTTTATATAAAAATTTTCTAAAGATAACTTGTTTTTATATTAAATTTTTCCTTGATTTAAAAGTAATAAAAGAAACTCTTTCATTTTGTATATAAAAAAAAAACAAAATCAAAGAGATGTCCTGTCCCTCGCAATAGCATTTCGTGGAATTTTTTGATATTTCTAACTGGAAAACATAATCTCTGGCATTTCTTTGAATGTTATTATTAAGTATGTATGCCTAGACTAGAACGTTATAGAGGATTCGTTACTATAGTAACATTAGAAAATCTTACTTGTTAATAATCAATATAACATCAACTGATTACTGTATATTATTTTATGGGTTACAATTTATTGTTAAATAAGTATCGAACTAGATATTTATAAATTATCTTTATTATATTTGAATAATTCTAATCTATTACATTTGTAATTAATCAATGTTGATTAGATTATTGTTATTTGTGTGCAACACAAGATCAATTTTCCAAATATAATTAAATTAATTAAAGTATAATTTAAAATATTACATTTTGAAAAACTGAGCAACAACTTTGACTAGTTTTATCATTGAAGGAAGTTTGCAATTAACAAGTTTTTTTATATACAATTAAGTTTAACTTCAATTTATTATTTGATTACAATTATATATTTTCCTCTTGATTAGTTAATTCCATGCAGTTTCTATAATTAAATGATAAATTTTCGAAAGTGTATTAAATAAAGAATTTTTTTTCCACTACCACCAAGATCTGCAAAAGGGGCGGGCCAGACCTTTTTTCTACGCTCATTTTCGCGACACTCTTACTCGTCAAGACATAATAGTAATTTAAAAAAGTCATATAATTAAAAACATTGTAGTTTTAAAATACTACCCACAGCTTATTAACCACCTTTGTCATTGATGGTAGCGGTACCCAACAGGAGCGGAATCACGCATGGCGGTACAAACATGGGGGGTAGATAGTATTCCTAATCCATAGTGAAGGCGACTGGCTAGAGGAACCTTCTGGTTGGAGGTTCAAAGATGGGCACGAGGGAAGGGATTTGCTCGCTGAACTAGCAACGTGGAGGTCCCGGGTTCGAATCCAGCTATGCTGCCCTTAAATTTTCTCTTGCTAGGAGCCTCTATAGCTCACTTTCAGCTCAGTGTTGTTTGTAACGAGTGAACACTGACCGGCACTGAGAAGGCTCTGGGCGCCAAATGATCATACAATGACCAAATGATACAATGATGCGCATTAAATAAAAAAAAATAGAAAACTATAACCATTTTACACAGTGTATCCTACTCTTTGTGAAACCATTAATAAACAAATTTGACATTATTTTAATTATTCTTACAGTTGAAATTTCTTTTTATTGAGCGTTCCCTTTTCGTTCTGGATTAGCAACCAGGCCAGGAACTAATTGCAGTTCCATACCTAACTGCATGGAATTGTATGTTGTATATAGTAAACTCTCGATTACCCGTGCATGAATTTAATTTAAAAATTCAACCCATAAATAAAGAGGTTATCTCATTAATGAAACGACATTACTGCAATGACCTTATTAAAAGCCTTTGTAATGAAGTTGATGATTTGATTAAATTTTGGAAAAAAATAACAATACTGGATGCGATACATGGTGTAACTTAATCTTGGAACAAAATAAAGCCAATAACACTCATTCGATCGTGGAGGAAAATTCTACCAAATGTAGAAGGTGATTTTTTTTTGGATTCTATCGAGCCCGAGACAAGTGAAATTGTATCTAAAATGAGTGAGCTAATGGCAAATTAGATGGCTTTGAAAATGTTGATAAAGAAAATATTGAGAAGTGGGTTAGAACATGATTCATGTGATGGAGGTTTTCAAATAATGAGTGACGCGGATAATATTTCCGATTTCATTGAATCAGAAGAGCAAGAGAATGAAGCTGAAAGTGGGAGAAGAAGAAATTATCAATCGCATTAGTCCACAACACGGCCCTAAATTCTGTTGACACTTTGTTGGAGTAAATCGACCAATGGGGGAATTCGACTATAACGACATAATAGCTCTTAGAAAAATTCGAACTGATATTAAAAAAAAAATCATTAGCAGATTCCTGCAAACAAAGGAAAAGCATAGATTTTCTTAATAATGAGCATTAAACATGTTAAAATATTTGTCTGTCTTAGAAATGTATAATAAATATGTTGTATTTTAGAAATAAATAATTATAGTTCGGATTATACGTGCCGCCTCTCCCCATCATTAGCCCGGATAATCGGGAGTTTACTGTCCTATGTTTATCTATCCCTGACGGGCATCCCACCCCTTCCAATCAAACATTATAAAATCGCATTTAGACCTAAAAATTGGGTATCGGCATACGGTTTTTTAAGCCTTTATATATATATATACATACATGAACGTTTCTAGATTTTTCCTTGCTAAAAGAGAAATATAAAAGAGCAATCTTTTGCGATTTTCGAAATAGAAATCCTATAGATTCCGATTTTCGTATTGAGCCACTACTTAAATATTCCATAATTTCATGTACTTAAATATTTTTATTTTTAATTTACGAGAAAAAAGTATAGAAAAATAAGTACTTAAAATAAGTGTCTGGAATTGTATGTTGTAGAATGCATATTTTGCTTGCTCGGAGATGCAGTTTTAGACCCTCTCTAGATGTTTCAATGCTTATTACTTTCGCTTGCTAAAAGAGAAATATAAAAGAGCAAATGTAGATTTAAATGGTTTTTTTTATTTCATTTTTTTTTTCAAGTATACTGATACAATTTAGAGATAACAAACAGCAAACTGGTGAAATGTTCTTTATCCATGCCAATCACTTAAATACACGAAAATTATAAATTCCAAGTTTAAAGAGAGTGTGAAATTAGAGAATTGTGAATTACTGTAAGAGCTATGATTCACTTCTATTTTGTCTTGTTTCTATGCCCAATAAATTAAAATTACGATGGACCTACTATGCACACAACCTCCATTTTTGCACAATTATCTTCTTTTCAATAAAGTCACAATGTCTATGTAATTTATTTTCCTCTCACTTTAACATGCTTTAAATAATAGTTTCTAAATATTTTATTTCGTAATTTGATATTATATTTATTGTGAAATTATTTAAAACTTCTGAACTTTATTTTTTGTAGAAAGAAAATTAATCACAAATAATTATTTATCACTATCAACGATAGAATGATATGTAAAATGTTTGGATTGATGGAACAAACAGAAAGCTATAATTTTCATATTGATCACCCTGTATTAAGTTAGCCAGACTACAACCAATAAAAATTGATTTGTACCATAGCATGATGGGAAGATTTTTTTATTGACATCAACAAATAAACCGATTTATATTAAGTAATTATTTTCTTTTATAGCAATATCTTTTTAGATTATTTCAAAAAATATGTGAGAATATTGAGTTTTGAAATTTTTAGAAATGTATTGTGTGTGTGTGTGTGTGTGTGTGTGTGTGTGTGTGTGTGTGTTTGTGTATATATGGCTGTAATGACATATCAATGTCATAGCAATGTCAAGTGGCTCCAGCCAGCCGCTATCTTCACAAAAGATAACAAGAAGAAAGGATAATTTATAACTAGTGGCCCAGCCGGCCGCTGTCTTCAAGACAAGGGCCGCGCCGAACAAAAAGCATTTTCAGTACAAGGGTCAATACATCAGTATCAAAGACAAGCACCGATAAAACCCCTTTAAACAAGGATCATTATTGAACAGAAGCCACCTGGCCGATTCAAGGCTACCAGTCTTTGAAAATCACCAATGGGCGGCCATCTGTCGCCAAAGTTGGCCACTGACCTAAATCACACTGGTCACCGACCTGGCCAAGGTCGCACACTACGAGAGATGTCTTAGCGTGAGTACTGCTTACACACCTGACAGTGTGTGAGTAATACTAATATAAACTTCGCCCCACTGGAGGAGGGGATCAGTATTATCATTACGATTATTAGCATTACAGTTTCAACGAGCAGCAGTGATACTTGAGTTCCGCGAACGCGTCCCTATACAAGGTTAAACTTATAATTATTCTATCAAACATTTCATAGTTGTGCATATTAGTTTTATTTATTTTAATCATTTTAAATTAGTTGTTGTTTATCTCTTTAAATTATTTATTTATTTCTAACAGTTCATATTAATTGTACTTACCTTTTCACACATTCAAATTATTGTAAAAAATATAGTCTATTTTTGTAAATTCAGTGTTTAGTATTTCAAGTAATAACTCTCTAAAATCTCTAAACTAACTTCCGCCTAATAAATCCCTCTTCAAGACATCTGACTTCATACTTCTGGCTTCCACTACAGCTGTATAAGTGTACTCTTCGAAGGTTTCGGTAAACCACTTATACAAATTATGATTATGATTATTTATTTTTTTCCGTTTTTTGTATTTTTCAAGAGAGCTATGGTTCATTACAGAGGTCCATTGGCTGCCGAACACAGAAACAAAGATTGGTTTTCCTGTTAATAATAACAGTAACAATAATACTACAATCTGCAATATGTTCTCAATGTAGGCTAAGGAAATAAAATATCACTAGCTAGGAGAAGACAGCTCCAATCGCCAAGTAACGATAAGAATATCAGTAATATTTTTGGCAGTGGTGTAACTAAGGAAACACGACACGCTACAATGTTCGAATAACAATAAAGCGTTTTAATTTTTTTAAAGACATGGAGGAGTAGTAGTAGTATTAAAATGTCTTTTAATTTTTTAAAGACATTTTAATCAATCGAGTAGTTACTTCGAAAAATGGGTGTTAAGTAAATAACAACAGACTATCTGAAATATCGTGGAATAAGAGCTGTTGACAAAATCTCTGGAGGCGGTGTATTATTTATGGGAACAGAACCGTAAAAAAAAAAAAAAAAAAAAAAAATCTGGTGTTAAACGAGCTTCTCGGAAGGGCTCATGTTAATCAATAAAGATTCGTAGGATTCCAAAGAGAGGAGAAGTACAAAAATGAATCAAATTTAGTTACTCCCCACCTAGGCCAGTCTAGGTATGGACAGTTTGATTCATATAAATATGTATAGCAAGAACAGTACAGTTCAGGACAGTTTAGAATCAGTCACTAACCTCCTACTCATCATTCAGTCAGTCTGTCTCTTTATATTTCTCTCGCTACCTAACTTCTATAATACTTGTAAAGTCCTTGCAGTGTGTGTGTTTCTTTCATTACACAGTGATCAGCTAAATATTCTAGTTTATTTCTCTGAAACCCCTTTCTCTCTAATTGATCTCCTTTTCACTTCCATTATATTGTAAAATTGACAAATATTACATGGACTGAGCTATGCAGTGCTGATCTACAAAGAGACTTTCCATGAATATAAGTGTCCAAATATTTCTTCGGCATTTACAGCGGATATAGTATCTACGATATATAGTAAAACTGAAATAGAGAAATAATCTATATTATAAAAATAAATCGCATTGTCGTTATTTTCAGCAACATAAACTCCAACGGATCCTGGCGAAATAACGGATCCGATTATTACTTTTGTTGGAATAGCAACATATCTCGAGATTGCAATGGGCAAAGTGAAGTTTGGAATTGTGTTAAAAGCTGTTTGGATTGCTGGTAATGTAAAAGTAGAACTTTTAGCAAAAAAAAGTCACTCAGCCAAAGGAATATATTCCTCATTAAAAAATTTAGTGAATAACCCCAAACATTAAAAAAGAATAATCTAAAAAAATGAAGTAATTAGCTTAAGAGATTTTTTGTAACTGCTTTAAAGAGAAAGCTGTTTAGATGCATGGCAAGGGAGTATTAAAGGGATAAGTAAAACCAAGATAGATACAGCCACAAATCCCTAAAAAGCCATGGTTTGTAACACTAGAGGAACAAAGGCACTTTAGTACAACTATAATGCAATCCAGGTTTAAACATAATCTCACGAAACTGCACCTAAATAAAATAGTTAGTAAATAGTCCACAATATGACTGCTGTAGCGGTGAATATGGTTATATTAATTATTTCTGCAAGTATTGTAGCTATAATGAAGACAGTAAAAACAGAAGCGCTCTCTCTTTCTTTCTCCCCCCACCCCTCTCTCTCTATATATATATCTCATTATGGAGAATAAAGTAAAAATATAAGAATATAAGATAAAGAGTGTTTTAATGGCCACTTATTACTTTCTCTCAGTAATAATAATAAAAGGAAGTATTGCAATCGTGCCAGATTTTCGAAATTGAGTTTTCACCAAAGACACACATTCTGAGGTGCCCTGAGTCCAGGAAAGCGGTTTTTAGAAAATGTTGTGTCTGTGAGGATGAGTGTGAACAGAATATCTCAAAAACGAAACATTTTAGGAAGCTCAACTTTAGGTATTCCGTTTAGGTACTACCACCGCATCAGACACGAAGATTTCGGGCAAAATCCATCAAACCGGAAGTGCCACTTTACTGAATAGTTTTTTGAGATTTTCTTGTGATTTTTTTTCGAAAATGGTTATAATCGATTTTCTTTACACTTAATATATCGACTAGACATACAAAGAGATTCAACGTTTTTTGAAATATTTCTCTGAGAAAATTCATTTAAAAATACTTTTGGCGGGAAGGGGTGGGGTTATGGTTTCCTCTAAAGCGCTATTTTAGTTTATTACCATATTCTATCATCTAAATAATATTAATTAGAATTAAATATGTTGTCGAAATTTCGAGTTTGAAGAAAATTGGATGACCGGGCGTGCGCTTTACTGAAAGTAGTTTTCAGTTTTCTGCTTTTTTTCTCTCTAAAACGGCTCCAAAGATTTTCTTTAAACTTGGTATATCAACCAGACATAGAAGTAGCTAGAACTTTTGTTTGAAACATATAACCGGGAAAAATTATTCATTTAAGGGGACTTTTGGGGGTGAGGTGGGGTTATGTTTTCCTCTATTCTGTCAACTAAATAATCTTGTATTGGTATCGTTTTATGGATACCGGAAGTCGAAGTGAGGTGTAAGTGTTGTTAGTTAGAGAGATTAGAGAATTGGTATTCGAAATACGAACTACTGATTTATGAAAATAAACTATATTTTAACAAATAATTTAAAGTGTATTGAAACAGAAAAACTAAGATGCACAATTGTAAATGAATATAAGAATTATGAAATGAATAGAAAATATTAAAGAAGCAGTGTTAAAACCTTAAATAGGGACGCGCTCGCGATGTGTGATGGTGCTTCTGATCTGGAACTGATGTGAACTTCTTTCGTACTGGCACTTAACTGATTGATAACTCGAACTTAACTGTTCGGGACTCCAGTGGGGCGACGTTTATATTTGCATCACTCACACATCGGCTGATGTGTAAGTACGTGCCACACTAAGACATCTCTCGTAGTATATTGACCCTAGGGGAGGTCGGTAGTTAACAAAGGCTGTTTTGGCCGGGGTGGCGACGCTTTGTTAACAGATGGTGGCCAGGTGGCCTCTTGAGTTAACCTTGTATGACCTTTGTATGAAGGAAATACAAAAAGGGTTTTGCGGCGGTTCTCTTAACTGCATATTGACCCCTGTTTGAAAGGGTTTTGCCGCGGTTCTCTTGACTGTATATTGACTCCTGTTTGAAAGGGTTTTGCCGTGGTTCTTGACCTGCAGATAGCGGCTGGCTGGATCCTTTTCCAAATTCCATCCACTAGTTATAATTGTTAGATGTATTTAAAAATGATATCTTCTTCTTCTTCTTGCCATCACATCACAATATTAATTAGAATTATATAAGTTGTCAAAATTCCCAGTTTGAAGAAAATCGGTTGAGCGGAAGTGAGACTTTACTGAGTAGGTTTTTCAGTGTTTTTATGATTTTCTCCATAAAAATGCCGACGTTTTTAAACACTAATAAGAATTATAAGTGTGAAGAAAATTTGCCATTTCGCAATCAGAGAAAGTCGTATGAGTGTTTCATACCAGATTTTTTTTTTTTTAATTAAAAAAAAAATACATTATTGAAACGAGCATATAAATTAACGAGTTTATATTTCAGGGAAAAATTATATGTGTTTAGCTAAAAAGCCTCCAGCTAATATTCCCCTATCTCTAGGAAGAAACAAAGGAGTAAGAATCAAAAGAAGCTGCATAGCCACTAACTTAAGATACCAGTATCTTGAAATATAGGGCTGTTTTTTTTTGTTTTTTTTTGACCACGAATATATTGATTGTGGAAGGAACAGCCAATTGAAGTCATTGGTTTTTCTTCAACTTTCAATGATAATAAATGGTTAATATTTATACAAAACTATATCCAAATAAATTAATAAACAATAAAATAATATTTAAATTGCTATAATAGAAAAAAGTATCTATTATCACAAAAACAAGGAATACACACACAAACAAGGAATATATATATATATATATATATATATATATTAATTTTCCGGGGGGGGGGGGGGGTTGCTTTTTAAAAAACAAAATAATTTCATAAACATTCAAAAAAATTTAATTTTGTAAGAGTGGTAGATTTAGTTGTGTGTTATTATGTTCAGTGGATAGCGGCAAAGCTGGGATAGAAATTCTCTAAATGTACATTTGAATTTAAATGGAATAATAAGAAGAGAAGGGAAGGGAAGAAGTTATTGTGCTGAGAAATATGAGAGAAGGGACCGCACATAGAAAGTCTATGTGTGTGATGTAACACAGCTTTAAAATGGTATACTGTTCTGCTTGTGTACATTGGACGACCGCGTCTCTTCTCTATATCACATTCTACATTTATTTCTTAATATTCTTATATAAAGAGAAAAATATATTTCTCAAATTAGTTCAATCCACCGTAACTATTCACAATAAATGTCTGAAAATTGTAATTCATAAATTTCTTTAATAATTTAAATTTTCAACCAATATGACGTCTTTTAGGTATAATAATATTTTAGTGTTTTTTTTTTCTCCCTTTATATCTAGTATAATGTTGCTATTAATAGTTAATATCAATAATTATTGTATCTTGGTGTGAATTATTTTTAATTAAACATTCTATTTTTATTTCCTCTAACTGCTGTTAGAGGAAGTATTGCGATCATGCCAGATTTTCAAAATTGAGTTTTCACCAGAAATACACGTTTTGAGGTCCTCTAAGTCCCAAAAGTGGTTTTTAGAAAATGGTCTTTATTGTACTGGTATTGTAATGGTATTTGTGTGTAGTATGTACGTGTAATAGGACCCATCCACAGCAAAGAGAATGCAACCAAAGCAGAGAGTAGTCTCTGTTAACCAAAGAGGGCCTCTCTTCTCTCTGCTGTGGTTGCATTCTCTTTGCTGTGGATGGGTGCTATTACATCATGGGGTTGTTGATGAGAGAAATTAGGTTTGATTAAATGAACAAGCTATGCTGACACTAATATAATGTAGCTAAGTTTACATTAACTGCACTGGATTTTATAATGAAAA
>JAAEAF010004876.1:0-49188 GCA_011037195.1 Triatoma infestans
AAATTTTCCTTTTTGAATTTCTTATAAGCTATAATTTTTTAAGAAATTCAAAAAGGAAAAATTTTTACCCTGAACAAGGGAATAAATTTGCCAAAACTTCGGTGAAATTTGAAAAAAGAGTTTTTTTTTTTTTGTGTGTGTGTGTGACTTAACCTCAACAACCATTTTACAGCATTAAAACACACCGGTCGCAATGAACACTAAAATATTCTACTGAATTTCAATTTTTTTTTTTTTAATCATAGGTTATGGTTAATGGAAGGGATTAGATCAGAGGGCGCAGAAGGCTCACGTTTGAGACCGATGCTACCCTTAGTATTTTTCTTCTTCAGATCACAATCCGCCTATGGACAGTGTTTCTATAACCAGAGAACACATCCGAAGGCCGAAAGTGCACTAAGAAGGCTCCGGGGTGCCAATGACCAATAGATGTGCATACTTAAACTAATATTTTTAACGAAACCTAAGTTATTTATTTTTTTTAATGTTTGTTACTTTTAGAAATGTTTATTTACATGTAAGATGAAAACATAACTTTCTGTTGACAGGTTTTAAAAAGTTTATTAATGTTAAGGCAGCTCTCAACCTGTGGATACTAAATTTGCTAATGATATGGGAAAAATAGTGATTTATTTGCAATCGTTTGTTAAATTGAAGCTATGTTAAATAGATAGATATTTTTTCATTTTAGAATGGTGTTTTGCCTACACTGGGTGCATGTTGATGGGAATGCTACTGTTGTAAGTTTTAAAAAATATTGATTAATAAGTGTTCAAGTATTCAACGTGTAATCTTAGGACTATGACCAGACAGGTAATTACTCAACACTGAAAACTGAAAAAAAAAAAATAATAATAATATCTACATAACCTAAAGACAATTTTGTTTGTAATTTTTGCTAAATTATAAGAAGAATAGCATTAAACAATCTAGAAGAATGAGATGCATTACGAGATATTAGATCAAAAAATCAAATTTAGTTCTTGCAATTACCGCAATAAAATTTTATAAAAATTAATAAACAAGTAAAAAAAATAGCGAGTTTAATTTAATAATGTCTGTTCTTATATATATTTATATAAATAAAATATAATAGCGGTGTATATATTTTATATATATATATATATATATACAAACAAAATGTATATGAACTTTTATCTTATATGCAAACCACTAGAATATCTCTTAGCAATCTAGCAACTAAGCAATAGAACTTACTTAGTAAACTAACTTATGTTTTAGTAAACACCAACTTAATGGAGTTCGTATTACTAAAGTAAAGTAAACAAGTTCTTAATTCAAATAATGGTGCCAGTAATGTTACTAATATTATCCTTATTTTTTAATTTATTTAGTTTAAAATATAATTGAGCCAAAAAAAAAAAAAAAATAGGAAGATAATCCATAAGAATGATAACAATTTTTAATTAACTTATATAAATCTATATGATTCACTCACCATAAGCTAAAACTAAGGTTTCCTTAACATTACAAATATACTTATGTAATCGTGGTAAAAAAAAGTTTCCGAATTATATTATTTTACAAAATTTAGATAAATATGTAATAGTAGAAATAATAAATTGTTTCATCAATGTATTTCTGTAAATAAATAATATTCTTAGACACGAACAAGGCTTATAACTGAGAAGCCTCGGAGGGGAGAGAAGAGCAGATCTTTCAGATCACAGTTTCACTATAACACAAAAAAAAATCCAAAAATAAATCCGAGAAGTTAAACCAAAATAAATTTATCAATAATATTGTAAGGGAGGGAAGGGAATAACTATGTGGTTAGCGTATTGGACTCCAATGCGGAGGACGCGGGTTCGAGTCCAGCTTTGCTGCGATTAGATTTTTTTTTCTTCCTAGGAGCTTCTACAGCTTACTGTCCGGTGATGGGCAGTGTTGTCTGTAACGAGAGAACATTGTCCGGAGGCGGGCAGTGCACTGAAAAGGTTCCGGGCGCAATGTCCATAGATGTTGACGCGCCTTAAATTTAAAAAAAAATAATAATAATGTAATGGAACACAATCATCATCAAATGTTCCACACAAAAAATGAACTTAATAGTTCTATTGACGCAACGATGTGCCACATTTCAACATCCAAGCGCGTGTCAACAAGATTTCAGATTAGATTGATGAAAGAGATCTCCTAACTAAGAATATTGTGGATCCTCTGTGTTTATAGCACATCCTTCAGCTTCGCCCTCTTAATAAGTCCTAGCAAAGCTGAAAGTGGCGCCGTCATGAATCTCGTAGCTTCGGGATTGCTTGTCCCCAGTTGAAGAAACCTTGTCCTCAACAGATCGGTACTCTCACAAAAGGGTATGTCCTGGGATTTTCTCCTTGGCCTTGCAGAATTGGCATAACGCGTTATTTGCATGTAGAAATTGGTGCTTGTGTTTATTCAGCCTGCATTGCCTTGGTAATGGACTCACTATTAGCCTTATGTCCTTTCGGCTTTGGTTCAATAGGTCCCTGGAAAATTTAGGCAAATATCTGTCAATGAAGTGTTTAGTCTGTCTGGTGTTCTCTCCCACCATTGGAAACGCTTCCATCCAGCCTTTGTTTACTAGGAGTAAGAGAGAAAGTAAAGACATATAAATAAAATAAAAAATTATTAAAACAGAAATCCAGATTAAAATAACTCCGAAACAGTTGAAAATAGGATACGTTATGTGAAGATTAATTATCGCAAAGAATGGTCCATGGTTTTCTCAATAAAAACACAAACTAAACATACAAAAATGCCACAATGCAGTTGTAAGACTCAAACAATTATTGTATCAATATCCAAAGTTCAATTATAATATATGAATTTTTCTGGTCACAGAATCAACTAATTTGTAGTGTTCGTATAAAAAATAAAAATGGATTACTTCATCAATAATAAATAATAAAAAACAATTTAATGTAGTGAGAAATACTCTATGGATGGGCGAGCAATATTTTTTTTTTTTTTTTTTTGAAGAAATATTGACTGAATACAATTTAGGAACTTGAAAAGATATGAGTGTTTACAGACTTCCCCGATATATCACATTTGGTAGGTTGGTTGTAAGGCTTGAACAGTTCCCTGAACGTGAACCATTGATAAAAAAAAAAAAGAAAAAAAAGAAGACCTTCTAGAAGAATGTAAACAAGGCGTAAATAAGTCGAACTGGTAAAATCATGTAAGCAGGGCAATGTGGAAGGGAATAAGGGGGATGTTTATAAGAATGGTGAAAGAAAGTGAGAAGAAGTAAAGGAACGAAAAAGGCACTGAGGGAACGGACGGCCACGGCTCTATCTCTATTTACTTCTTCTTCAATACTTTCCTTCTTATTTAGGCAGGAAGCCATAATTCTTTAAATAAAGTATATAGATAAACTGGATACTTATTCTTGATATTTTTCTTAGAGAACTCTTTGAGGTAGTTTGAAGCTTTGTATACGTATATGTGGTGTTATAGTGTGTCAAGTGTATCATCTTTGTATCCCACACACAACACACGACATATAATATAAAGTCATAACAACATAAATTAGCGTCATCCTGTGATGTGTCACTGTTTTTATTTCAAATCTAACAGCCTTTTTTTTAGCGGCAAAAATAAATTACTATACAATTTGACAACTCTTTATAGATAGCTCAATTTGTATGAGAATTACTATCTATATCCTCTTCCTGTTTTTTTTTTTTTTTATTTTTTTGGACAAAGTAGCGTTTTGATGAAGAAAGTCTATATAGTTTATGAAAACAAGTACGTATATCAATAAAGGAATCTTCAAGATCATGGCATCCGATTAAAGTGACGACAAATGGTTCTTGGGTACTCTGTGATGTTTCTTTGTTATAAAAAAAACCAGTTGATTAAAATTTAAAAAATCTGGCGTGAAATACTCACACAATATTATATTTCAATTTAATAGAAAAATTGTTTTTACATATATGTTACATATGTATATATTTAAAATTAACACGAAAATACAACATGAAAAATCGGTTAACACGAAATCTACTGTGGTCCCATTTTTTTTTTTGTTAACACGAAACAAGTATCGCTTGACATGAAAAGATTTCACTTCCCAGACGAACAAAAAAAAACCTGCAGTTTTCTGCATCACACCAGTGATAGCCAAACAGGCCGTGCGCTGCACTCCTTGCAGCTTCTTGCTATTCCTCCCTACCAAGGAACCATGTGCCTTCGTCGTAGAGTATCCTTGACTTCACCAACTTTTCATAAATCCAATGAAGGCCTCAAGGTGTTAAGTCCACAGGTCTTGCCCGCTAGTCTCCTAGCGATGGTACTATCTATCTGAACGGAATAACAATTTTTTTATTTTTTCAACCAAAAAAAATTGATTTTTCAATCCATTTCAAATGCCAACGGATTGCCTAAACAGAATATCAGGTTAGAAACTTTTCAAAATTTATTTAGTTATGCATATAAACACCGACTAAAAACATTAAAAACTTTTCTTTTTCTAGGTACTTAGGTGAACTCAAAACATGTATTTCCCATGATAAACTTAAATTTTAAAAAATTTTACACTATCATAATTCCATATTTTGTAATAAGCGGTAAGAAAAAGTAATACTTGTTTGAAAAACACGGTTAAAAAATGAAAGTTAAAAGAGAATGGAATATAAACACGATATAATAAGATATTATGGAAACTAAGAGTATGGGTCGCCAGTGTCAATGAGATACTGTCCCCCGGAAATACATTAGATAACGAACATGAGATAAGATCTGTTTTATTCCTTTTTTTTCACTCTCACTCTCTCACTCTCTCTTATTATTATTTTCTCTCTTCTTATAACTTCAATATGTTTTCAGTACAAGATATACATACAAACAGTGAGTGCATAACATTAGAGTAGATATTTTAAAACTGTCAATAATAAATTGTTTACTTATGTTTTTCCACCTACAAAAATATAAAATATTAGTGCCTTTTTAAAGTTTTATATCGTCATAAAATACAAGGTTTTAATAAATTTATTCACTTTATTTATTTATTTATTTATATTTTTTATATCTTACATGATTAAAAAACAGTTTTTCTTAAATAATAATAAAAAAAAAGTTATTCTAATCGATATTTTCTATTTAACTCTAGCATTAATTTAATATCTACCAAAGGCATTAAAAGTGAAGCAGACACAAAATTAGTTTGTAAATAATTTAAAGTCTAAATACATCAAAGCAAGTAACTAAACCATTTATATTAACTAGAATTATCATATTAATGACAAAAGCACAACTTTGAGATCACAATTCCTTATCGTTTCCATGTTCTGAACTGGCAATTAGTGTTCTCTAAATTACATATTTTATTCAATATTTATTAAAGTTTCCTAAAACTTAGGGGAAAATTATAGCCAGTCCACTTTTCATTGCTTTCCACGAGATCATAGATTATATTTTAGATAATAGTGATATTGGTAGATTGTATTTTTAAATCGTAATTATCGTAAAAGTTCGGTTTTTCTATCATTTTTTTTTTTTAATTTAAGGCACGTCAACATCTATGGTCATTGGTTTGGGCATCACTCGGAGCCTTCTCAGTGCACTGCCGGCCTCCGGACAGTGTTCTCTCGTTACAGGCAACACTGTCCCATCACCGGACAGTGAGCTGTGGAGGCTCCTAGGAAAAAAAAATCTAAGGCAGCACAGCATTCGAACCTGGTTCCTCCGCGTGGGAGTCCAGTGCTCTAACCACTGAGCTAATCCATTCCCTTTTCTATCATTTATTCCACAATTACTTTCTCTTACTATTTATTATGGAAGAAAGTCTTGTGATCGTGTCAAATATATATACATGTATGGATGTGTGTGCATCTCAAAACTAAAAAAAAAAAAAAATTTTGAAAAGTTCAAATCTGATATTCTGTTTACGCAATCAGGTCGCATTTGACTGAAAGTTTCTATCAGAATCCAGTTTTCGGCATATTTTTTAGAAAGGCGATTTCAACGATTTTCTTTAAATTTCGCATACTCTACATATTTTAGAGAAGAATGGTAGCGCAGTAGGTTTCCACGAGAAGTTCCGGGATGCGAATACAGCAGTGCTATTCTTAGATTTTCTTTTCCTAGGAGACTGTACAGATCACTATCCAGAGAATTGCCCGGAGGCCGCAGTACCCTGCTAAGGCTATGAGAGTAACAATAGATCATTCAGGTCACAATACATCCAATAAAAAAATGTGATAGGATCCGAAGAGAGCGAACTAAAGCAGAGAACACACACGAAAATTGAGTGACACAAAGACTAAAGTGGGAGAATCTTCTTAAATATAGCTGCGTTAGCCACAAAGGGGACAGTCTTTCAACAGTTTATACAGCAGTTACAACGCATCAGAAACCTTTCTCCTTAATCATTTCTAAATCTCTCACTACCAATTTTCTATATTCGTGTAAAGTCCAGGCACTTTTGTGTTACTTTTCTCATTATACAGTGTTCAGCATTTTTCTACTTAATTTTTCTCTCTTACCCATTGTAATAATACACATTTTTTTTTGGATATTACACTACGAAATATTTGACATTCTTAGAACTTATGAAATTCACATTCACACATTTGATATTTTGACAGATTTCTTGAAACTCTGCAAACTCAATATTTTTGGCAACAAAAATTGAATTTGGGGTGGCATTTTGCTTTCCTCTAAAATACGATATAAGTATAATATATGGTTTTACCACCTACATAATATTGATATACATTTTAGAAGCACTGATAGAATACTAAATTTGGAGGAAATCGGTTTATCAAAAGTTTTTGAGTTTTTACTTTCTCTTACTCCTAGTAAAGAGGAAGTATTGTAATCGAGTCAAATTTTCGATATCGAGTTTTTACCGGAAATATCCGTTTTGAGGTCCCCTGAGTCCAAAAAAATGGTTTTTTAGCGAATGTGTGTGTGTGTGTGTGTGTGTGTGTGTGGTGAACTGCTAGCTGGAACAAAAACGAAAAACCGTAGAAAGTTGATACTTGACATTACGTTTAGGTATCACCATGGCATCTGAAGGTGCGTTATCTGTCAAAATTCCTCAACCGGAAGTACCACTTTACTAGTTTTTTTTTTTTTTACGTTTTTGCGATTTTCTGAATGATGGCTCCAACGATTTTCTTTAAACTTGTAATATCAACCACACATACAAAGAGCTACAACTTTTATTTGAAACATTTTTCTGGGAAAATTCATTTAAGGGCACTTTTTGGGGAGGGGTGGGGTTAAGTTTTCATTCTAATTGCTATTTCAGTTTAATAGATAATTCTGTTATCTAAATAATATTAATTAGAATTAAATATATTGTTGAAATTCCGAGTTTGAAACAAATCGGATACCTGGAAGTGCGTTTGTTTTAACACTTTACTAAATGATTTTTTTTTTCACTTTTTCGCGATTTTCTCAAAAACGGCTCCGTCGATTTTCTTGAAACTCCGTATATAAACTAAACATGCAAAGTTCTAGATCTTTTATTTATGACATTTCTCTGGGAAAATTTATGTAAGGGCACTTTCAAGGGATGGGTGGGGGTTACACCTTCCTCTAAAGTGGTATCATAGTTATTCATACAATCCTATCATACAAACATAATTAATTAGAAATAAATAGATGGCCAAAATTCTAAGTTTTAAAAAAAATTAGTAAGCCGGAAGTGCGCTTTTATTGACCTGTTTTTTTCAGTTTTCCACGAATTTCATTAAATTTGGTACATGAACTATAACATTTGTCAATTATAATTTTGAAAACTGGAGTAAGAGAAAGTTGTGTGAGTGTTTCACACCTGAATATCGAAAGTATCGGCTTAGCGGAAGTAAAATTTTACAGATAATTTTCTTGAAAACGGTTACAACAATTTTCTTTAAACTTGTTACAGCTTGCTGCATCAATAGAAAAGTATCACTTTTATTTGAAATATTTTGCTAAACAAATTTATTTTAAAGGGGGGTATTGGAGGTCTATCAGTTAGTTTTGTTTCAAATTGAATTTCCACAAGCTTTCTTAGTTTTTTAACATCGAGCGCTCCACATAAAACTCCGCTCAGTGTTTCAAATCAGATTTTTTTTTTTGTTTTGTTCAGGTGACCTGAAAAGATGGATTACAGTGTAAGAGAAAGCAAAAAAACTTTTATTACTTTCACTTACTTCTAGTAAATTAAATTTGAAATCAACAAAGTTTCAAAATAAACTCAATAAATTATTATACAAAAAATAATAAATTAAAAACATATAGGACATTACATAACAAGATATTTGCAAATTGAATAAAAGATTTTAAAGTCTCTGTACTGATTATTATTATTTTTATTATTATAATATTTAGTAGAAAAGGTATATGTTTTGTAATCATGATACTAAATCAACTGATAAAAAGCTATATATCTTTTAAATACATAAATATATATAATACTGTAATCTGTAAAGACATGTATGTACAAATTAACAAATAAAACATGACAACCAGTTTTTTTTTTTGTTTTTTTAAAGGAGAAAATAACAAGAAACATTTATAGAAATTGTCATCCTAATTTACATTATTTGAAATCTTTCATTCAGATGTTTAGATTACTACTGTTGTATTGTTATTTATTGTTTGTTATTTTAGAATTGTCTAAACACACACACATATATATATACACACAAACAAAAATATTCTTATCTCTATTGGTCTATCAACATAAACCAACTCGTCTCTTGTTAATTCTTTTTATAAAAAAAAAACCTATATAAATTGGGTCGTTTTTTGATTTGTTTTAATTTTTTCTTTTTTTTTTTTCCCTTCCTACCCACGTTGTTAACTGAGTTTATTTGTAAATTATGATATAGCGCTGACTTTTTAATCTATACAAGCAATGTAAGAATTTTTTTTTTTTAAATGAAATAGAATCAATTTGTTCCACTATGAAATATAATAAATTAATTTTATATTGAAGTAAATTTTTTTTAGACAATTAATCAAAAAAAGCAATTTTTTATTTTAGATACAACAATTAAAAAAAAAAAAATCTGGTATGAAACACTCACACAACTTTCTCTTACTCTAGTTCTCAAAATTATAATTGACAAATTTTATAGTTTGTGTGCCAAATTTAATGAAATTCTTCGAAAACTGAAAAAACTACCCAGTAAAAGCGCACTTCCGGTTCACTAATTTTCTTGACACTCGGAATTTCGGCCATCTATTTATTTCTAATTAATTTTGTTTGGATGATTAGAATTGTATAATCAACTATGATAGCACTTTAGAGAAAAATATAACCCCATCCCTCGCCTAAAAATGCCCTTAAATAAATTTTTCCAGAAAAGTGTTTTAAATAAAATTTGTAGATCACTGTATGTTTAGTTCATATAAGAAGTTTCAGGAAAATCGTCCAAACCATTTTTGAGAAAATTGCGAAAAAGTGAAAAAATCATTTAGTAAAGTGCTAATGTAAACGCACTTCTGGTCATCCGATTTTTTTCAAACTCGGAATTTCAACAACATATTTAATTTTAATTAACATGATTTAGATGACAGAATTGTCTAATAAACTGAAATAGCAGTTTAGATGGAAACCTAACCCTTCCCCATAAGTGCCCTTCAATGAACTTTGCCGGAGAAATGTTTCAAATAAAAGTTGTAGCTCTTTGTATGTGTAGTTGATACAACAAGTTTAAAGAAAATCATCGGAGCCATTTCTGAGATGATCGCAAATAATTAAAAAAACCAACTAGTAAAGTGGTACATCCGGTTTAAGAGTTTTGACAGATAATGTGCAGTCAGATCCCATGGTGATATCTAAACGGAATATCAAGTTTCGACTTTCGATGATTTTTCGTTTTTGAGCTATGCTGTTCACATACATACTACATACATACACACACACACGCACACACACACACAGACCATTTGCTAAAAACCACTTTTTTTGACTCAGGGGACCTCAAAACGGATATTCCCGGTTAAAACTCGATATCGAAAATTTGACACAATTACAATACTTCCTCTTACTAGGAGTAAGAGAATGTGATTAGAAGCATGCTTTAAATATCGACAAAATGATTTATATTTTCAAGAATCATGCAATAATAGTCATTAAATGCAAAATTTACGAATTTCTTAGCATTTTCGTGTTGAACTCATTAAAAGCTAAAACTAGAAGCTGTTCTGAATAATACATATGGGATCAGCTAACTGACGGTGTGCTATTGATCAGACCTTTAAGGACCGAATAAACAAGAGGTAAGCAAGTTTTTCAGGGCAAAATAAAGAATTCAAATTCAGTAAATGGAATTGGGACCTTTGTTAGAAAAACAATTAATGCTCACAGATGCTAATAAGAAATATCTTTTCTAAGTTTACTGATTATTTTTTTGTTGATTCTGCGGAAGGCTTTCGGAAGTTCACCCACTCTTCAGGGAATTTCGTCGCTTCATGATACGGCCCTACAATAAAAGTCGACCTTAACATGCTAAATCTGCAATATAAAATCAAATAAACCTGTAGTTTTAATGACTTAATATTTTTACTTATTGATCATACTATTGATATAGTGGACTAGCACTATTATTTTAGTGAAACTAGGCTAAACCACTGATTATTGGCCACTTAGAAACATTTCTTAATGAGATGAATTACCCATTCCTGCACGGGTAGTGGGTGATATTCTGCTTTATGTTCTTTTTTTTTGCATACCTCTTCGGCTTTTTTAAGGAGGTTTTGCATATATTGACAGATACTTACAATTTTCTCCATGAGTATGGTTTTGTTCAAAATGAATTTTATCATCCTGACATAAGTGTCACTCAGGCACCATTGCTGCGACCAGCACCATTGCATGGCACCATTGCTGTGACACCGTCACTTCTATCCTAATGTGCTATATGGAGTAGGCTTCAACATAATTATAGTTGTTGTGGTTCGTTCCACAGAGCTGGAAAGCAACAGAGATATTTTTCCTGATATCCTGCTTCTTTTTGTAATCGTCCACCGGTTTCGGGCGTTCGCCTATCATCAGGATATTTTTGTCAAAACAGAACGATAACATAGACTTGCACAGAGCAAATTTAGTTGATACACTCTTGATACACAAAAAGAAGGAGGCTATCACGGAAAATATCTCTGATAATTGAACGTAATCAAGATAAAGACATCAGAAGCTAAACAACTCTGTTACAATGTATAATATCCAAAGCCATTTATACTGAATTCATCGATTTATGTTGAGCAGGTAAAGGGGTTTCTACTCCCTTCAGAAATCTGCAATGCTTTAACTGGATCTCGTTACTTGTTCTGTAAAATTTACTTCTACGATGTAGTATGGTTTGTTTCCATTTAAGCACTAAGCCCTAAGCTCTTTTAACCTTATATCATATGGTCTTTTACATTACTACAGGTCTAGCGGAAGAATCACAACAATGATTGGAAAATGACTTCCATGGAAAATATCACCTACTTTTGATATAAATTTACAACATTTTTGTTCTGAATACATTATTGCAATCTGACAAGATAATTGACTAAATTATTTTGAATTATATCTGTATTCGAAGAATCAAATAACAAGTGTAATCTATAGTGGAGACAATCTTCGCCTCTATCTTTGCATTGAACAAATTACCAAATAGTTACCCGATAGATCTAAATTAATTGAAATTTCATCAAATACTGACTCTGCTATTAATCAGTCTTTTTTCATTTAATATTCTTTTCATTAAAATAATTTTTGAAAAAGTATATACACTGTAAATTGCAGTAAAAATATGCCTGAATATTAAATATCTTGTTATTATGTTAAGGCCTCAAATTAATGATAATTTGAAGTAACTTTAAAGTTCTCTTATGTTATTAATTCTTTTTCCAATTCAATCATATACTTTTAGCGAGAATATATATATAAAAATCTTCTTTTTTTTTTTTTTTTTTTTTTTTTTACTAATGCCGTGTCACTTGTGTTCAGCCATTTGACTCCGAGCAGTCCAATAAATTTTTGAATTAAAATAATAAGTACTGGCCTGGCTATCAGGCAGCTGTCGCACATCTTGTAGGGCCTCACAATCAAACAAATGGCTACTTGTCATAGGGACCCCCACTTACGCATAGCAACAATCCGGTCGATCAACCACACCAATACGGTGCAAATGGGCCCGTAGATAGTCGTGCCTTGTTGCCAGTCTAAAGCACGCAACCGTTTCGCTTGTGGGCAGATTGTAGGGTAACCGACCTTCTGGTGTGCTCTGGAGGATACTCCACTGTTTCCCTCAGCCCCTCTATCGGAATCGTTGGTTGTTGTTTTTGCGATCCCAATTTGGCAAGCTCGTCTGCTTTCTCAATTCCCGTTATTCCACAATGACTAGGGATCCACTGCACGAAAATTACCCTGCCCGAAGAACTAAGAGTATCCGCAAGAAGACGTCCCTCCAGAATATCATGGGACTTACTGCGGACATGCTTTGTAAATGCGTAAATTGCCGCTTGGGAATCAACAAAAGTATTTAAATAACAAATATTTATGAATTTTTTTGTTTTTTTAGTTTATAACGTAAACTATATGGAACATAAGATAATGAACCAAGGACATGGAGCCAGTGTGATATAGGGTTGTAGGATAGGGGTGTCAGACAATATCATCTTTAAAGTTCCATTAATGGTAAAGAGGCATTTAGGTATGCCATTAGGCTCTGGTATAACCGTTATTATATAGTAATTAACAATATTAACTGTTCAAGATAGGTGTAACTAATTTGTGTCATAACCCTATCAACCATCCTATTTAATAATCATCCTACGTATAATGGATTAATTAATTATATAATGGAATATTTAAAAACATAAATAATTAAAGATATGATAAACACATTAAAAATCTTTTTTTTTTTTTTTATTATAAAAAATGCAGACTTTTTTTTATAAATATATAAATTCTATACAGACAAAGATAACAGATATATAGATAAATATAGACACATTCATACTATTCATTAGTGTCATAAGAAAAATCATGTAATTTATTTTGATTGATTTATAGCTAGCCAATAATGATAGTAATCTTGGCCTTAAATTCAAGATTGGCCGGTTTTATATTACTATTATGTTAAAAAAGGTTAACACGACAGAGGGCCATTTTTAATCATATATATATATATTTAAACTATTACTCTTATTAGTTTCTTTGAACGATTAATAAACGACAGGGCATTATAAAAGCGAGCGATATTTTGAAATTCTTGTAACGCTTTCTTAACGACATTTTTTAGTGTATTGGTGAACTGAAGGAAGTCAAAGGTTTTCTTAAATTATCAAACTAAAATCATCTTCAAATTCAAATAGCTCTAATTACTTCATCGCTTCATTAACTTTCAAGGTGTAACGGAGCTTGAAGAGGCTCATTGCAATATTAGTGAAATGTTAGTTTCTAGCGAACTTCTGTCGCCGTCTCAACCCGGACACTCAAGTGTTATTATTATTTCTTCTCTCACCGTAATACTGCGACTATCTGAAATTTTTGAAATAGAGTGTTCAACAGTAATATATGCTTTAAATCTCCTCCCCCCAATTTGAAAAAAAAAATTGATGTAAATCATTTCTTTTACTTCAATTAATACAATTAAATAGATAAATTACAGTGTTTTTTGCAAATTTTTAATGAGTACAAAAGTACGGCTTTTTCACGTTAAAACCACTTAGATAAGTAGAGATCCACTTAGATTGTGAGAGAGTGTATGTTTATGTGGGACTTTGGTGTGTGAACAAATTTAGAACATAATTATAAATTTTGTTCGTCTTTTTTTTTTTGTAATTAAATTCAACCAAAATCAGCTACAATTATCTCAAACAGTAGACAATCTTGCAAAACAAAAACCACAAAACTAAAACAAAACAAAAATAATAATTAAAAATCTATTTGTCTAAAGAAAACAACAAGAGAAATTACAGGCCATGCGGGGTCAAAAAGGAGAGGGATCAGTGTTGCAAAACAAACCCACTTGTCAAAATATACGAAAAAGTAGCGATAAATTCTATTTGATAATCATAGGATAGTATAGCGGATGGGAAATAATCGGTAAGGCGGTACCAGAACAATGGTGATAAAGTAGTAGCGAACTTACAGGGTTATGAAATATTAAACGGATATCTAAGGAGCTATAACTATGAAATACTGTAGCAGTTCTTCTTGAAGAATAAGGAAGACTAAAAGGGAGTGAAGATGAAAAGTGTATAGTCCATGCAAGAAAGGATACATGAGGGGGAAAGGGGTTGAGTTGGCAAAATAAAGGGTGTAGAAAACTAGACACAGAAAAGAGATGATCTTAAGTAGAGAAGTGCGTTTCTATTTTTTTGAAGATGCACTGAGAGCGCTGGAGAATGGAAGGGTTGCTCTCGGCTACTGGATATATTAACAGTTCAAAATTTGTTAACAATTTCCTAACGTAATATTCTGTCCCTCCCTCTCACCCCCTCTCTCTTAAAGTAGGTACTTAGGGTGAAAAAGAAATTGCTTTTATACTTCAAGCAAAAGGTAATTTATGACAGCAATAATCATTCTTTATATGGTTTTATAGTGTATCTGATAATACATTTTATAAAAACAAAAAATAGTCTTAAGCATATTTTATAACAACGGCCTTATTATTGTTTATTTTTTTTTCCACTAAGATGATCTTTAAAGTGAGACAATGCTCGAAACCTCAGAACGTTTAATTATTTTCAATCACAGCGCTTGAAGGTATTCAGTATTCTAGACACTAAATGTTACTTTAAAAAAGTACTGAGACGTTTATCGTCTAGTTAAATAGACTTCAAATGCAGATTTCCTCACTGGTCATTGTGATTTAGGACATCTGAAGAAGCTGCTTAATATATGACGGTAGATCTAGATAGGGAGAGATCTCCTGCAGATCCTGTCCTTTAGGGAGAGGTGGAGACTCAATAAACTACCGATTGGACTGCGAAACTATCATCCATAGAAGGTTTAGAAGCATGGGTACATTCCAGGTATTGGAGAAGAAAATATCATCCCTAGTACCTACCAAAATCTGGAAACTTCTTTATGAAACCAGTCTTGGAAGGAGTGCTATAGGTAGTAAGGTTTCATACGGGCAGCAACAGGAAGCACATTACAAATTTCAGGCAATCAACAGAAAAACAAAATCCATTAAGATAATCGGATCCGCAGAACTAGATAATATTTGCCTATCTTAGCCTACAAATACATTCCGAATTCATAACCTTTGGTCTGACCTATCAGGCATCCCGAATGCTATTTAGCAATTTTTTCAAGCAAATTTTTCGTACAAAGTGTGGAATCACCCCTGTATTATGCCCATTAATTAAATGGAATAATATAAATGGAATCATATGAATACTGCGTAAATTATCTACATTTATAATTATTACACCAATGGGCAACCTAATTTTGATCTCGATTGCATTAATGTAAACTTTTGCCACTGTATGATGTGTAGCAACTTTACAAAAAGACCATACTTAAACAAAATGAGGCAACAGTTACGTGAATATTATTCAAATATTTGTATGTAGGCTAGCACTGGACCAATGATATTTCAGAGGTCTTAGAAAATGTCACGGAAGAAAGTTGAAAGAAAGAATATAAAAGAAAGAATGTTGATGGTGTTATAGGCTATTATAGAGATTTAATGTACCAAGATTTCTTCATGATATGAACGATTTGAATCTTGAAATCAGTATGGATTGTAATAATGGGCCAACAACGACTTAGGGTTTTGGAACAACGGATTGAATTCTATTAACTTTTAGTCCTATAAATTTGGAGTCTATATTCTCAAATCGGTGCGAGGAAGTAGGGAAGTATCGGGTAGTCAAAATAGTTTGGAGCATTTATCGGGGTAGTCTGACGAAGTTTAACGGAAATGCTTAAGACCTGGGATTTCTTGCCAATCCATTAAATGAGTAATTTTGGCTTTAGGAATCTTTTCAGAAAGAGAAATTGTTTAGAAATAAAGAAGTGAAATAACAGCAGAAAAAAATTCTGGTCAAAACTATTCCCCAAACTGCGAGAGAGTGATGAAGAATATATTAAAGTCCATGAATCCTTTGAAAATTGATATGTTCAAATAATTAATAAATAATTTTGAAAATGATATTATCACTTTTAATTTTGGGTTTTTTTCCTCCGCTATTCACTTAAACTTACGTCACAGTAAATACCTCTATTTATCATTTATAATATGGCATGTGAAATGTCTTAATTGCAAATCATCCTTCAAAGCCCCATTTTTCAATTATTAGTTCCTTCATAATCCGAATTCATAATGAAAAGACAAGTCATTCCACCCAGTGAGTGACGATCAAAAATCTGGCTACTTATTTTGGCACCTGCTTCAGGTTTCCGCCAGATTTAGCGTTGAGTAAAAACTTTCTTCTTCTAGTTTTATCTCCTAAATTGAAATTTAGTTAAAAAAAACTATCAATAGTAAGTATTTATAGTTTCTATTTTCCTATTTAATATTATTCAATTCAATCGATTAGAAATAATTAAACACATTTTTGTTAATGAGATGATAACTTTAGCTAGTTTAATATAACGACGAGTATAATGAATTTCATTTAAAAGAAGTGAATCTAAAATTAAATGAATAACTTCCTTCCTTCACTTGAACGCAGAGGAATTTAAACTTAAAAATAATATCCAAGGATGTTTAATAACATCGCTTGTTATAAAATAAAGACGCATCATCCCGCACTTCCTTTATTACGATCGCAATTTACTTCAAAAAGTACATCCTTAATATTATCTCTTAATAGAATTTCTACAAAGATATAAATATAAGGAAATCTAATATTTTATTTTGTAAAGGAAGTACTCCGCATTTAATTCTTAATAGGAATACATTAATGAATGACAGCTGGATAACACATCTATTTGCGGTGGCAACTCTCAACAGAATATCAACGTTTTTTCCTGTAATAAAACAAAAAAATCTGGTGTGAAACACTCGCATAACTTTCTCTTACTCCAAAATTATAATTGACAAATTTTATAGTTAGTGTTCCAAATTTAATGAAATTCATTGAAAACTGAAAAAACTTGTCAGTAAAACCGCACATCCGGTTTACTAATTTTCTTGAAACTCGGAATTTTGGCCATCTATTTATTCTAATTAATTAGTTTGTTTGGATTTTTTAATCGTATAATCAACTATGATAAGACTTTAGAAAAAATATAACCCCACCGCACCCCTAAAAGTGCCCTTAAATGAATTTCCCTAGAGAGAAATGTGGTTAAATAAAAGTTGTACACGTATGTAGGTGTAGTAAAGATAATTTATTCAAGAAAATCGTCGGAGGCATTTTGAGAAAACCGCGCAAAAGTGAAAAAAAATCATTTAGTAAAGTGGTAAAGTAAACGCACTTCCGGTTATCCGATTTTTTCAAACTCGGAATTTCAACAACATATTTAATTCTAATTAACATTATTAAGAAGGCAGAATTGTTTATTAAACTGAAATAGCACTTTAGGTGAAAACCTAACCTTACCCCTCCCCCGGAAGTGCCCTTAAATGAATTTTTCTTGAGAAATGTTTCAAATAAAAGTTGTAGCTCTTTATATATGTAGTTGATATACCAAGTTTAAAGAAAATCGTGCAGCTATTTTTGAGAAAATCGCAAAAACGTAAAAAAAAGCAACTAGTAAAGTGGTACTTCCGGTTGAGGAATTTTGACTGATAACGTACTATCAGATCCCATGGTGATCCCTAAACGGAATATCAAGTTTCAACTTTCTACGGTTTTTCAATTTTGAGCTATGCTGTTCACATACATACATACAACAGACAGACACACATACAGATCATTTGCTAAAAACCACGTTTTTGGACTCACGGGACTTCAAAACGAATACTTCCGGTTAAAACTCAATATAGAAAATTTGACACGATTACAATACTTCCTCTTATACCAGGAGTAAGAGAAAGGACCAATTTTCTTTAAAGTTTAATATATATATTTAGCCCTAACATAAATACAGGGATAGTAGAGATATATTACGTATCAAAACCAAGGGATTAAATTATAGCTGAGAAGAGAGCGTCAATAATATTTGATAATCCTACACAACTGTATTACAGTTTTCCAAAACCTATAATATCAACTTTTTCGGACAAATGTTACATATAAAAGTGATAGGTAGCAAATAATAACATTAATAAAAATCGTAACCGCTTTACAAAAATAGTCCCCCCCCCCAAAAAAAAATATAAACCCTATTTAATAAAGTTGCACATGCAGTTAACCAACTTCCTTCAAATTGGCAATACATTTAATATACCTTCATATTATAAAGGTGTCATCGAACCATACTTTTTACTGAAATGGACTTTAAAAAAAAGCTTAATATTGCTGCTACAGCAGAAAACCTAAAAGTATATGAAGCTCATAGTACCTCATAGAACCTCAGAGATAGTTTGAACGTCTTAGTAGTAGTGCAGTTTAAAGAAAATCATTGGAGCAATTCTGTAAAATAACATTTCCGGTTGATTAATTTTGATCAAAAACTATCCGTCACATGCGGTGATGGTACATAAACGAATACATAATATACACAGGTAAAAAAAAAAGTTTTGCATATTTCAAGATTTTGTATATCTGAACCAAATATACTCTTAATACAACGTTGTTTATCTTATAATAGTGTACAAGTACAAACAAAACAAAAAACACTTTACTTTAGAGATAGCGCATGAGCCACTGTGAAAAAAAAAGAAGAATCTTCCGCAAGAGGACTCTGGAGACCTGGTATTGAGCATGCCACAATCCGCCTCTAGCCACCGCTTAGAGGCGTTGTGGCATGCTCAATACCAGGGTATCCAGAGTACTCTTGCGGAAGATTGTCCCATTCCTCTATGGCAGCAGGGATAAGGTCTTGCAGAGCTCATGGTGACTGGGGACGGTTGGAAATTGCTGTTTTCAGTAATCTCCATAAATCTTCCACATCATTCAAATCAGGAAACAATGGTGGCTAGATCATCCTTTGAATACCACGGCTTTCCAAGAACCTATTCACAGACTCTACGCGGTCGGCACGAGCATTGTCCTCCTCCATTAAAGTGAAATCTGCTCCAATGTTAACTCTAAATCCATGAACAATGGATTCAAGGACGTTGTTCTCAGGTTTTTATGACGTCACATTGCCCTGGATGTGGACTAGTGGTGTGCGGCGTCCCATCATTATTCCTCTCCAGAAGAGTGCTGAACCACCACCTTGCTGATAGCGTACAACAATGAATGCTTCATTTAAACGTTGACTATTTGCCCACCAGACATGAATAATTTTATCATCTGGATGCAGCAAAGTCGTACCTCATAGGTAAATAACGTTTGGGCCCATTGTTCCCGGGTCCAATTTTCATTATGTTCTTGCTGATTTCCATTGTACATGCTGAAGTGTGTGGCGATATTCGAGGCGTGGGGCCCTGAATGGCCTTCAAGAACGTAGTCTTACATTTTGGAGTCGATTTCGAACAGTTTGTGTCGACACACTGATTCCTGTAGCCGCTCGAAGCTCCCTCCATAAGGTGTTGCTGCGCTCCTAGGTTGTCTCCTAGGGGAAATACAGATGTATCGGTCTTAGCCCATAAGCGTGGTCGACCTATCCTAGGCTTATCAGCTATGGTTTATGTCTATTGGAATTTCCGCCAAAGTCTGGAAACGTCACTTTGATTGCATCGCCCACTTCAGCTACTTCGGCTTGTGTCATTTGACCATGTTGCATTAAAGTCACTATTCGAACTTTATCTGCTGCTGAAATCGTATGCCGTGGCATTGCTGTTTAAATTCAAGGTAAAATTACTTCCCTTTCAATTTACACGCTATTAACAAAAAAATTTTCAACTGCTCACGCAATATGCTCAACTGATCAAAAAAGTAGCGAATGAATGAGCACATTGTCAGGAAAACAAAATGTAACGCGTTTCAAAGGTCATACAAAACAAACAAATGCAACATGATTTACCGGATAAAATTCAGAAATACAAAATCTTGTAATATGCAAAACTTTTTTTGAACAGTGTATAATGTCTTGGAGAGATATTTGTTCATATAATTCTACACATACACACACAATATATTCGTATAATCATTACGATCATTCGCTAAAAAACATTTTTTTCGCATTCAGAAGATTCCAAAATAAGCATTTCCGTTGAAAACTCAATTTCCCCCAAAAAAATTGATACGATCGCAATATGAAAGTGTAATAATCGAAGTATCAGTGAAGTTTTAATCATTATCACGGAAGAATTGTAACAAACTTATCAAAAAATAAGGAATTATCAATGTGGAAAAAAGGTTCCAAATATATTATGAAATATTTTGCAATAAAATATATACTTCTTTTTTTAAATAAGAATAAATTTAAAACAAACCTTTGAAGGAACCGACATGTTATTAATCTAAAATACTGAGTTACGAATTATAGAAGGGGAGCGGAAGTAAAATATTTTTACTCATTTGAAATGACATTTTCAAAGGACATTTTTATTCATTTCTTCCTTCTGTTTTTTTTTTTTTTAGCGAGCGACACAGAATAAGCAGCAGAAAGAAATAAAAAAAAGATTGTATAAAAGCTTTGTGATTATTATGATTTTAAAATTAAAACATCCACCTGGGATAAAGGAAACGTTTTCTAAATTAAGATGAACTTCAAAAGAGAAATTCCTAAAGACAAATATTTTTTCTTATTTATTTTATTTTTTTTTATATAAACAATTATAATATTTATGTAAACTTATTTAAAAAAAAAAAAAAGTAATCAAAGGAAGACAATATTTAAAATTCTGGTTATATTTTTCTCGTTAATTATTAGAGTAATTAAAATCATTTCTTAAAATTAATCGGAGTACCGAGTATGGTTTTTACATGTAACTGTATTCAAGGCAATATTTATACATTTATAATACTTGTTTGTTAAAGAAAAATGAAAAAAAAAAAAAATTAGAATCTTAATAACTAAAAATCTGTAGTCAATAAATAAATAAACCTGTGCCGCATCAGCTCATGGAGGGCCAAAGCTTACCAGACAGCGATTTGTATTTTGGGGGGGAGATGGTATGCACGCAGCGGTTCCCTCACTGTATAGTTTCGGCCATCGCTACCTAGGTGCGCTAGCAACTGTAGCTTCCCACTTTATCTCACGATGCTGGGTCAACACCGTTTTTGCCCTCATGGAAATCGAACCCCGAATTGTCGTACTGAAGGCAAGTGCGCTAGCCTTAAGGCAGTATTATTGTATTAAGGTAACCTTGTGAGGAAACCTTAATACAATAATTAATGACAGTAATTAAGGGCAATAATTGAGGGCAGTTAATACAATAATTATAAAAGAATCACAAATTTCTTTAAAATTGAAATTTTATTCATTTACCCCAACTTAAACACAGAGGAGATAGGCGCATTGGACCTACTTAAGGCAGAGCTGAATGATTATAATGTAATCAAGAAGAAGGCGCCAATATGACTGAACAAAAATAACATTAGAAATTTATTGTTGCAAATCTATCGTCAAATATATTTCCGGAAGAATGTTTCAAATAAAAGCGATTCCGGTAATTTTTAATAAAATTGCGAAAAATGAAAAACTTATTCAGAAAGGCGCAATTCCGGTTGATGAAGTTTCACTAAAATTGGAAGAGTTTTCGTGGCAATATTTGCTATTATAGAATCCTGAATGCAATGAGATTCCAACTCTTGGGAAAGACAGAAGTATGAACCATATTCACTTGCGTGTTAGCTACTTTCCTCACGCAAACTGATATTGCTCCCAGAATTGTTCTATCCAGCCTCTACTCTTACTCTACAATAGTACCTACTAAGTAAAACATTAAATATCCAATAGGTAGTGCAGGTTCTTTATTCAATCATGATATCATTCGCTGATATGAAAGATGTTAACAAATAAGTTCTTGATTAGCGGATCAACTTTCATGTAATCCAATTCAAACTACAAAGGAAAAGCTGAAGCTGAAGAGTAAACAGACTTCATAGTGTAACACAGTCAGTGGTGTCATCTAGGAGAGAAAGTAGGAACCTCAAGTTCTCTTAGTGGCCGCTAGGAAGCGCTGGCGACGCGCTCTAGTTATTTCTGGAAGGATTGAGAAGATTCTAGAAGATTCTCTACCGGTATAAATAGTGGAACCGCAGAGAGTTCAAAGAGTTTTTCCAGTTACAAACGAAGTGTACATGAATTAATTATTATTAAGTGTTGTATTTTGTAATTTATTGTGTATAACAATAAATTGTTGTTTTCTTTATTGAAGTTTAGAGTAGTTTATCTATACGAACCCACTTAAAACTAGTTGCAGTAGCTAGTTTAGAGGGAAAAACGTTACAATACATTAAGAACAATGGAAAATAGATTCTAAATGAGAGCAACGATTTCCCGTAGAAAAAGTAGGCTATACCTTTCTTCAGAGGATCTTCACATCTTTGCGAGTGTAATGGAATCAGATATTAGATGTAATGGAATCGTTTGATGTGTGATTCCTGGAGTAGCAGATGTCTTGAAGAGGGCGGAAGTTAGTTTGAGAGATTTGGAAGTTAGTGCTCGAATTATTAAACGTTTTTTTTTATATAAAAATAAACTGTATTTTAACAATAATTTAAACGTGATAAATGGTAACTAATAACTATAATAAAATACTTAATAATAAATAGAAGATAAATAGCTGATAATTTAGAATGGTTAAAATAACGAACTAAAGTGCACAACTACGAGAATGATAAGTTGAATATAACTGTGAATTGCCGCTCGTGTATAGTTTGGTCGTAGATGATATAATAACCCTTTCGTCGTATATCATAGGGTTTATATATACTGTTGTTCACACTCACACCAAGACATCTGTCTTAGTGTGCGGCCTTGTGCGACCTTCGTAGTTTTCTGACCTTATTTAGTGGCCATACTTATCGCGGTGCCTGCCTTTTGATGTGAGAATTGATGAAAAGGCTTTGTTGTTTGTTTGGTTGACCGCGGCTGTCGGCGGCCAACAGTGTTACTGTTTTCACCTTTTGTAAATTATTTCTTTGGCGTACTTTGCCGATGTCAATGACTTTGCCATGTCATTACACTAGTATGGCAGCCTAATAACAGAACAAGGCCTGCAGAAGTAGTTGATGTATACAACTATTTGGGTTTAGCGAATGGCAAAACTCTAGTCTTACCCTCATCTAGAATCACTAATAATAACACATTGTAAACTTTACAGACGACACACCCAAGGGACACCGCCATAGATTTTTCAGGTCGAATAGCTAACAGCCACTACCTCTACGAATATCCAACAGCAAAGATTTAGCAAACAATTCGTCCAGGAGATGTGAAAAAAAGAAATATATAGGATAAAGCGACTTATGATTACTATTCTTAACGTGTAAACATTTTTTTATGAGTACGACGTGTCATTTAAAGATTTTTAATTCTCATCACGTCACTTAACTTTCACTTTATAAAATTCGTGCACCATTTAAAGTTCAACAAAAGACAAAAAAATAAGTTTAATAAAATGTTAAAAATGTCGAAAATAATTTTCCAAACGGTCCAAAAAAATTATTTTTTTTTTTAAATGTACTCAAATACAGCTATTTACTACAAATGGAAATTTAAATCTTAATAATTTTCTAATTATCAGCCATTAATTGACCCCAAAAACAAGTTTAATATTGTTGAAAAGTTTATGATAAAATATTATCACGTAATCACCAGATTATACTGACAAAAGTTTAAAACAGATAAAATAATAAATAGGATTACAAGCTTTTTAAGACAGCAATAACCTTGAGGTAGATGTTCTTATAAAACACCTGCCTATTTCAACATCTAATTGCAAGCTCCATCTGTATATTATTATTATACATAACAACCAAAATAAAATATATATATATATATATATGCTTATTTTAACGCCTACTTATCCACATAAACATAATAGACAAATTGGTCAAGAAAAAAATAAATAAATAAAATAATTTGAAAAATAAAAGATGAAAAATAAATAACTTAAAAATAGATAAATTTTTATACAATAAATATAATTTGGAAGATTCATAATAAATGATCAACTAATCAAGTAAAAAAGAACCGAATCGTTAAAATAAAAGTTGATAAAAATCTATCTTCGTTTTATTGTAAATTGTTGCAATTCTATAACACAATCTGATAGAAATCAGTTTCACAAACCAATTAGAACAGACCAGTATTCCAGCTGATGTAAAAAGTGTCTTTGTTTTAAAACGAGCTTTGGTGCAGGTGTGCGCGAACTAGTGGGCAACTGAAACATAGTGGTTGCCTGCCACAATATAGTTAGAAGATGTTCTTCTTGTCATTTGTATGCAAACAAGATATTTCATGGAATGTAAAGTTTTTATTTTATTTTATTTTTTTCCTCACTTTCTTCCTTACTTTTATTACCTTTTTCTATCTCATTCATTCTTTTACCATGGTGGAAGCCCTTATAAAATTAGCCCCTAGCGAACGACAGTGGCGCCTTGATGTTCTATTTTGTAATATAAAGGTCGCCCCTTGATATTTCATTCTGACCTCATAACAACTTGATTATTACAATAGAGGGTAAATTAACTTTATTTTTCAGGTTAAATTCAAATAAATATATTTCACCTTTTCGTACAATACCTCATATTGTACTCTTTTGTGTTGTATTTGAAGTTAAATGGATCTGATTTAAGAGGAGTCAAATTTTCGATATTTAATCGCTTAAAAAAAGGACTAGACGTTTTTCCCCTTGAAGATTAAATTTCATTGGCGGAGAAATCAATAATGTTTTTTACATTTTAATAAATGTATTTCTCATTTGCTGTTGATCCTTCCTGTTAATAAAGAAACGAATGTTCAACTCTGCCATCACTGGCAGAAAAACTAGATAATAATTAATAATTAAATAGAGAGGGCGAAATCAAAAGAAGAGAAATGTTGAATTAGATTACATTAGATTATTATAGGGGATTATTGCATTGCGGCTTGAAAGATCTATTGTGTCCCCCGAAGCCTTCTGAGTGCACTGCCGGCCTCCGAGCAGTATTCTCTAGCCATAGATTACACTGCCCATCACAGGACAGTGAGCTATAGAAACTCCTAGGAAGAGAAAATCCTAGCATGCTGGAAAAAATCTTGAGTTTTTCCTAATAAGGGTTGAATTATGGATAAAATGAGACTTCACTAATAAAAGTGAAGTGGAAGTCGCATGGACCAGTATAAGTTTCCCTTGAAGTACCTTGAAGTTGGCAGGAATTTCCCTTCAAAATGAAGAAACCATATAATACAATGGATGTACTTAAAGTTGGGAAGAAATAATAGAGAAAAACGCTTCTTCCACAGAATACTATATGTCTCTGACAGGACCATTCATCTGGAAATTAAAAAATATGATCTCAAATAATCATACAGCTTCTTTTGTTGATCTCAAGTCATAACTTCATTAAACAACCCAAACCTAGGTAGTTTAATTATAAAAACAGTATTTGGACGCTTAATAAATTTCTAATAAAGAGAAGAAACAAGTGAGATTAGCTGGCAGAAGTAAAGCTGTTCAGTTTTGACCTTGGTGAAACGAGACTTTGTGATTCATGTCGTGAAAGAAAATCGTCGTTTAAAAATGAAACGGAAAAGGAATCCAGGTTTTTACCAATTCAAATGCTATATGAGTAACCAAAAAAATAATACTGCAGCTTAAAGAATTCTTACAAATTTAAAGAGAATTCCCTAAGGAAAATTTAGGACATCCCAAAAACTGATAAAACCATGGCCAATAAAAATACATTAATACGCTTCTTGGGCAAACAACATTTTTTTATATCTAAAAAATAATTTGAAGCCAAAGATAAAAACCATTGCATCCAAATAATCTGCAGTTAATATCTTAAACGGCAATACATTTCAAAGTAATGCACTCTTTTCATAAATGAGTAATATTATTATCTTGTATTTCTGGCTGACTGGCATGAAATATTCAGAGGCGCCTAAAAAACACATTTGAATACCGACAAACATGTTACATAAGAATATCTACTCTATTAAAATAGACTTCTTAGGAAAATAGGTTATCTCCAGAAACTTTAGAAATAAGAATTACTTAACATAAGTGATAATGCAAGCGGAATAATTTTTCTAAACTAAATTCATTTTTGAGGAAATCTAAACAAAATTATATTATTTATTTTATTTTATTATTATTATTATTATTTTTTTTTATAATGGTTTGTGGCATCAACTGCTTTGGTTCTTGATATTTACAAGAATATGAAGAACAATTAGAAATAATAAAGAAGATATATTAAAGACGAACAGATTAAATTAACCACTTAAAACTTTAGACAAATCAAATCATATAGTGTCAAATTTACCGGTCAACAAAGTTATAACTAATTACTACGATATCTTGGACAGGCATGGCAGTTGTGTAGACTGTATATGAAATATCTGCTCTTGACGGAAAATTGCCACAGAATAAACAGACCCAATATAAACATCATGTACAGGCTTTAATTCTTTGTATTTTGTATTGCTTCAATTGTGCAACTAATTATGACGAGTTAATTAGTTTTATTTCTTTTAATAAAATAAGATTTAATTAGTTGTTGTGGCTGTTTCCGCAAAGCTGGAAAGCATCAGAGATATTTTCCGTGATAGAGCCTGCTACTTTTTGTGGTCATCGACAGGGTTTCGGGCTTTCGCCCATCATCAGGATGTTTTTGTCATAGACAGTGTGATAACATAGACTTGCACAGAGCAAATGCAGTTGATGCACTGGATTTTAAAGTCTTTGTTATGACGGAACTAGGTTAAGAGGGGTATTGCTACCTGAATGGGAAAACACATGTTTCGATCCTTCAAAGACGTTGTTCCCTTTTTACATTCTCTTACTCCTAGTAAATGGAAGTATTGTAATCAGGTCAAATTTTAGATATCGAGTTTTCACCGGAAATATCCGTTTTCAGGTCCCCTGAGTCCAAAAAATTGGTTTTTAGCAAATGATCTGTGTGTGTGTATGTATGTGAACAGCATAGCTCAAAAATGAAAAACCGTAGAAAGTTCAAACTTGATATTCCGTTTAGGTATCACCATGGGATCTGACAGTTCGTTATCTGCAAAAGTTCCTCAACCAGAAGTACAACTTTACAAGTTATTGTTTTTACGTTTTTGCGATTTTTTCAAAAATGGCTCCAACGATTCTCCTTAAACTTTGTGTGTCAACTACAAATACGAAGTGCTACAACTTTTATTTGAAACATTTCTCCAAGAAAATTCATTTAAGTGCACTTCCGGAGGAGAGGTGGGGTTAGGTTTTCATCTAAAGTACTATTTCAGTTTATTAGACAATTCTGCCTTCTAATAATGTTAATTAAAATTAAATATGTTGTTGAAATCCGAGTTTGAAAAAATCGGATAACCGGAAGGTGTTATTTTAAACACTTTACTAAAGGATTTCTTCACTTTTTCGCGATTTTCTCAAAAATGGCTCGGACGATTTTCTTGAAACTTCGTATATAAACTAAACATGCAATGATCTACAACTTTTATTTGAAACATTTCTCTGGAAAAATTTATTTAAGGGCACTTTAGGGCAGGGGTTGGTTACAGCTTCCTCTAAAGTGCTATCATAGTTGATTATACAATTCTATCATCCAAACAAAAATTAATTAGAAATAAATAGATGGCCAAAATTCCGTGTTTCAAAAAAAATTAGTAAACCGGAAGTGCGCTTTTACTGAACAGTTTTTTCCCTTTTCGAGGAATTTCATTAAATTTGGTACACAAACTATAAAATTTGTAAATTATAATTTTGAGAACTGGAGTAAGAGAAAGTTGTGTGTCTGATCCAATACACTTCCACACACATAATCATATTCTAAAAACAAATTTTTAGGACTTACAGAGGATTTCAAAATATTACTCATTTCCGGTGAAACCTCGTCATTTCGAAAATTTGTCATTAAAGCAATATTTCTTCTTACAAAAGAGAAAGTAAGGAAAAAATATGAATTTATTAGTGCCTTTTTAAAGTGGAATATATATTTAAATATGAGCCAATAGCATACGAGCAAATACGTAATAACAGCCAAAAAAATCGAAACTATTAAAATGTTTTTTTTCCTCTTTATAGTTGCAAAAAAAAAAATGAAAGATATCTTTCGAGGTGAAAGTAAAAAAGCCCGTGAGTGTTTTCCACGTGACACGAATAGTGGGGCCAGTGTGGAGCCGAAGTCCATCGATTGAACCGGTAGGCAACTGTTACTATTAGATCTATATTATGCATTCTAGGTCGACTTATTTATTTAATCAAATAAATTTACTTCTTTTCACGTCATTCAGTTAATTTTTTTTTAATTATTATTATTATTATTATTATTATTATTTATTGAAATATTTAAATAATTTTATGTAATGTACTAAAAAATATTTCACTCTTTATTAAATTAAAACATTTCGTTTTCAATAAAGAAATGAAAAATAACTATAAACCGACTGAATCTTTGAAAAAAACTTATTTTGAATAGGACTAGGGTCATGGAGGAGTTCCAAATTATTATTAAACGCATAAAAATGGAAAATCATTCTCTTTCTCTCACGAAAGAGTGATCAGTGATAATTTTTATCGCAATATCTGGAAATAAAAATTTTTTCATCATGTCCTCTTATTGTTAAATGAAAATCTAAAAAAGTTTCACGAACAGGAATTGTTGAATTTTATTATTTTTTTTAAGAGTTATCACTTAATTTATTATTGGAGATATGAATCTTAGTAGTTAAGGGCAACTACTTTCAAGTTTTACAATTGTTTACATTTCAAAGGTTTTAATGAAAAATATCTCGAACTACGTAAATAACTACATCATGGAATGGCAGGAGCAATAGTTGCTTGTTACTCCCCGCCCCCCTAAAAAGAAGTTTTGGAATAAGACATAAACACTTCCAATCTAGTGTAATATCCAAATGTCATCCGATACTGCACTTGTGGCGGGCACGCGTGAAAGAGACAAAAGTCATAACAACTTATCACCCAGAAAATGCTGAAATACGTAAAAAAAAAATCTGGTGTGAAACACTCACACAACTTTCTCTTACTCCAGTTCTCAAAAATTTTAATTGACAAATGTTATAGTTAGTGTACCAAATTCAATTAAATTCGTCGAAAACTGAAAAAAACTGTTCAGTAAAAGCGCACTTCCGGGGTTACTAATTTTCTTGAAACTTGGAATTTTGGCCATCTATTTATTTCTAATTAATTTTGTCTGGATCATAGAATTGTAAATCAACTATGATAGCACTTTAGAGGAAGCTGTAACCCCACCCCCTGACCTAAAGTGCCCTTAAATGAATATTCCCAGAGAATGTTTTAAATAAAAGTTGTAGATCTTTGTATGTTTAGTGTACATGCTTCGTTTCAAGAAAATTGTCTGAGCCTTTTTGAGAATATCCCGAAAAATTGAAAAAAAATCATTTAGTAAAGTGGTAAAGTAAACGCACTTCCGGTTATACGATTTATATCAAACTTGGAATTTCAACAATATATTTAATTCTAATTAACAATATTCAGATGAGCGAAATGTCCAATAAACTGAAATAGCACTTTAGATGAAAACCTAACCCAACCCCACCCCCCCCCCCCCCCCAAAAGTGCCCTTAAATGAATTTTCCCAGAGAAATGTTTTAAATAAAAGTTGTAGCTTTTTTGTACCAAGTTTGAAGAAAAAATCGTCGGAGTCATTTTTGAGAAAATCGCAAAAAGTAAAAAAAAAAAACAACTAATAAAGTGATACTTCCAGTTGTGGAATTTTGACAGATAACGTACTGTCACATCCCATGGTGATACCTAAACGGAATATCAAGTTTCAACTTTATAGGGTTTATCATTTTTGAGCTATGCTGTTCACACACACACACACACACACACACATATACACACAGTCCATTTGCTAAAAACCACTTTTCTGGAGCCAGGAGACCTCAAAACGGATATTTCCGGTGAAAACACGATATCGAAAATTTGACACGATTACAATACTTCCTCTTTCTAGGAGTAAGAGAAAGTAAAAAATAAACGGGGAATAAAGTGGGAAGAAACCGAGACAAAATAGACTTTTATTTATACAGAATCAAAAAAATTGACGTTTTTAATAAAATTTTGTTAAAATGACACTAAAAAAAAAAAAATTGTTAAGGAAATAATAGGTTATTATAACAAACAAACATATTACAGGAAATCACAAAACAAAACAGTCTTTCTCTATATGAAAAGTAGATAGAGTAGGCAACATAACTTCCTTTCATCATATGACCGGATATGACGTCACCACATCGAAACCTCTCGATGAAGGGAACTCTTTGTATCCATTATAAACACAGAGGCTAGGCTAGCTTAGCCTCCTCTCATCTTCATTAGAACCACTGGGAATATGGGTTGGTGGCCATGAACACAGGAGACCAAATAAAGTGATACGTTACTATTACTGGACTGTCTACTGGCTGGTAAGTTATCAAGTGAAACTCTCTTTGTAGTAGTTGGATGGAAACCTAGTTGTTAAGTCAAAACTTTAGTAACTTGATGGAAGACTAAGGTCTTGCTAATTAACAACGTTGGATAGAAATGATAGTGCACGAAACTCCTTGATTGGAAGCAGTGTGTAAGAGATCCAAGCTAGAAGATAGATAATTCCTAGCTATTAAGTGGTGATGCTGAAGGGAATAGTGAACCAACGAACTAGTCAATTAGGCCACCTTTTATCCATTGATGTTCATTATTCTATAGGTTAAAATTGTTTTAAAGTTATCATTTTAGTAGAAAGTGGTGTCTTGATGGGCTGTAACTAAGTGTCTTAAAATGAGTAAACTATCTTCATTGATTTCATTCAAATTATTAACTTCGAAAATCAATAATCATCAACGTAAATTTTTCTTGAAATAAATATGAGAAAGATGGACAAAACAATTACAATAAAGATTTTCTTAGAGATAAATACAAATTTTATTACAAAATATTTTTTGAAAAGTTAAATTTCATGTAATTATTATAATTTTTGTGGCCATAGGAATTCTTACCAATAATAACATGAATTTCTTAATTTTTACATCTATATTAATTAAATTAAATACACAAATTGTGGTGTCATGTTCAACACAAATGGAATCCTTAAAGATTCATGAATATTTGGACGCAGAGACAAGACTTGGATATACGAGCATCAAGAGTTATTTTCCGAACCAGCCTACTTCATTGTAAACAGCGTGATAACACAGACTTGCATAGAACAAAATCAGTTTGCACATTCTTTTGCAAGTTTGTATTATCTATCACACTGTTTAGTTAGAGCATCCTGACGATGGGTGAGAACTCCCGTAAATGTCGATGAACACAAAATGAAGCTCGCTATACGGAAAATAACTCTTGATGCTTTCCAGCTCTATGAATCCAATCACAACACTATATTGCCAAGTTTAATAACTTCTTACAGTAAAACGGTTATGTATAAATGAACACTGACATCTATTTTTGAAAGTGGCCTTCTTCAGAAACCCATACTTTAAATGTTGATTTTTGGATGTAGAGAAAACAAAAATAAATATTCAACTTGTCCTAAGTTACATAACACTTTTTCAAAAACAAACATTATAACCAAAATGAAGGCTACTTCTGATGATCTTTACGACCGCTGTATTTGCTATCATTAAATGGTTTGCAAAATTAAATTACTTTTCCAAATAAGAGTGTCTAGTGAGAAATTTTCAAGAATTTACTTAGATGGAGCTAAAACATATATATATGATAGTGAACAGATTTGTAAATTTTGTAATTATAAGAAAGATGACTTAATTTACTTTTTAGTGCACTGTCCACAACTTGCTCCATATAAAAACCAGTTTTTAAAACTATATTTTAGAGATGGCTTATCTCAGTTAGATAAAATGGATAGCTTCTAAATAAACTGATCTAAATGTCAAAAATATTGATAACATCTATTTATTTATAACAAAATGTTTAAAAATAAGAAATTTTTACTTTTTTTTCATTGAGTATTTGCCCACTGAAATATTCGGGCAAATGGCGATGTCGGGGCTGGCTTGCATATCAGTCGCGCTGGCGTGCATATCAGACGCGCTGGCGTCGACATCGCCATATCTCTTGGTAGCACCCCAACGATCTTTCAGGCTCAAATCTTCCCCATTTTAAGTCGTGCCCCGTACCTTAAAGATAAGAGAGTAACAAGCAGAATTATGATCTTCTCTGATACCCAGGCCGCACTAAATGCTTTAGAGACGAACTGCATCAGTAGAGGATTGTTAAAGAATACCGCGAACAGTTAGAATCTCTTGCAAACCACAATAGCCTTCGGCTGGGTTGGGTGACGGGGCATAAAGGCATTCAAGGTAACGAAGAGGCCGACAGACTGGCGAAAGAGCGTGCCTCACGCTCGCCTATTGGTCCGGAGCCTTTCTGCGGCATCTTGTATAGAAAATCCCGTGTGGCCACTGAAAAATGGCTAACACACAAAGATATATTATGTTGGAAAAATATTGCGGGACTGAGGCACTCTAAGACTTTCCTGGAAAGCCCTCAAAGACTTGCACAAACTATATCTTCGGCAGAAGGAAAGTGGAACTAAGGAGAATTACTGCTCTAGTTAGAGAGCATTGCCTTTTAAGGAAACATCTGCATAATATGGGTCTCTCTACGGACCCACTTTGCAGAAAATGTGGACAAAATGATGAGACACCATTTCACCTTTTTGGAGAGTGTGTATACTATGCTCGTAGACGATTCCTGAAATTTGGGATTAGAAATTTCACTCGCCTCAGCCCTGGCGTTTTTTAATGATACTGGCTGATGTGAGGCGTTTTTACGGGGTGCACGGGCCCAGTTGAGGTCTAAATGCTGAACCTCCTTTTGGAGATCCCGAGTTTCTAGATTAGATTAGATTAGCAGCATGTTTAATCCTCATAAACATTACACAAGTGGATGACCCGTGCAATATCTTCAAGTGTCCCTTGAAGATATTAGACCTCAAGAGGGTTAGATCTCAAGTGTCTTATGTCAACCCTCTTTTAAAACCCCTCTTAAAAAATGAATTTTGCACAAAAAAAAAACTTTGTTTCAAATAAAAGTGAAAAACATTTGAGTTTCCGGATTTATACCGCGTCCGTGGCTTGCTAGAATTCGACATTCATTAAACTGACGTTAACACTGACGAAACGTCGGTTTCTAGCGAAGTACTGAATCGTCCTAATCCCGGAAACTCAAGTGTTTCATGGAAATGGCCGCGGTAACCTAATAGATCAAATAAAAGTGATCGACATATTATGTGTTATACATTAGGTGTTTAAAGAAAACCGACTTTAGATTGTTATAGGTGATTATTGCACTGCGACCTGAAAGATCTATTATGCCCCTCCGGAGCCTTCTCAATGCACTGCCGGCCTCCGAGCAGTGTACTCTAGCTACAGACAACACTGCCCGCCACTGGTCAGTGAGCCGTAGAGGCTCCTAGGAAGAGAAAATAAAAAAACAGCACGCTGGATTTGAACCCGGGACATCTGCGTTGCTAATCCATCACGCAACCACTGAGCTAATTCCTTCCTTCTCCCTTGTCTTACGCCCATTAACTGGGGACGGAGACCCTAGTTTCTTTTCTGTGTTTGTTCTTGTCTGTAAAGTGTAGAGTGTATGTATTCGTAGTTTAAGTGTATTGTGTACTGTTCTGTCGAAGTAAATGGAGTACTGTGAGCTGTAGTAACTCGTGGGGTCGCTATTCCTCAATTAACTGCATATACTGTAATTGCCGCAAGTAACGTAATTCCCTTGCGAGCAGAGAAAACCGTTATGAATCATTTTCGATAAAAATTTTCAATAAACTCAAAAATCATTTCAGTCTAAAATAGTTAAGAAATTTCGGGAGACGACTTTCTTCAGATTCTGTTATGATGATAAAGGGAATGTCAAATTTAGCTTTTGAGTTATGCTGCTCATATGTAACTCACACATGCAAGCACACCTTTAGACTTTTTTCTAGAAATCACTTTTACGACCCGGGGGACTCAAAACATGTATTTCCGGTGATATTTATTTCAAAAATTTGATACGATTTGCAAAATTTTCTCTTACTACCGTTAAGAGGAAGTAAAAATGTAATTTTTGGTAACAAAGGAAAAATGATTTCGATAATGATATCACCAGTTTATTGTCTTATACACAACAGCTTAAATAATTAATTATTAAATTTATAACTATGTAAAAAATTCTTAAAATTAATGTTTACACATTGTAATAAATAATTATTAATTATTATATTTAACAATATATTATTATTAGTAATATAGAAATGAAATAATTATTAAAAAAATCAAGAAAGTAATGTCAGCAAGAAAATAAGACAAAACACAGGCAGTCGACAGAAAGTTAAGTCTGGAACAAATTTTTACGATGCAATAAAGACGAAAAAAAGGAAAGGAAACAATATATATGAAAAATACTTAAAGTCATAATCTATACGTATAGCTAACATTAATGAGTTTGTTTATTTATACGGTGAAGCAGTAATTATCCAACAATGGACGGTAATAATTCACAAATATATATGAGCAATTTTATATATAGAAAACTTGTGTTTACAATCTACTTGATTGAAATATGAGCTTTCTGTTAAGTACGAACCTTGAAAATTATAGATAATTTATTGTGAATATAAAAGAAACCAGCCTCCATTTGAAAAACTTACTTCTTGTATTGTCAATATTAATTGGGTTTTTAATGATTTTTAATAAACTTTCATTAGTTATGTTTAGTACTTAGTGTAGTGGAAGGACAAAATCGAAAAATAATAGTTTAAAGTTTCTGAATATTTTATAGTATCCAAAATTGTATTTTTGTTAATATTTTATAATTATTTTAGTGCTGTGAATTTACCTTCAGAAAGTGTGTATTTTAGAACCAGGTATATTAAATCTGTCATTGCTATTAAGAAAACAAAGACACTAAATTCCGTTAGGCCAAACCTTTGTAAGAAAATTCCCCCGCGAGAGAGAGAGAGCAATTCCAAAGAATAGAGTCTGCCATAGCTTTCAAATAGTTCAGCTCAAAAGAGTAGAGAGTCTCACATCAACCTTCAAACAGGACACTTCAGGAATTGCTCTCTAAATATCAGTGCCAGTTTCACGATAAATTAAATAAGTTTATAATACCAAATAAGTTGTTATTATTATTTTAACAGAATATATTTATGTTAACAGTGGTGATATCTTAAATATTCCTATTACTTCTATCTCAAACATAATTACAAGCCCCTTTCGCTAAAACGCTACGCTACAAGCTACCTATACCTATTCATCAAACATCACCAATAACATTGCATTGGTGCCAGCTGTTTGGGATATTTTCAACGAGAATCCACAATTTACAAGTACGTAAAATTTCCAATTTAATAATTAAACTAATTATCCATCAGATAATTTTATTAACTTTTAAATTAGTTTCTCAGCGGAAATATCTAAATATTTCCCATAATTGAATTTTTATTGAATTTCATTTTTGTAATTTGAAAAATTTTAGTTTTTGAAATTGTTGTATTTGCACCATCCCTTGTGAATTTGTATTTCCAAAATGTATAAAATTAATGGACAAAACATGAAAATCGACGCCGCTGTAGAATATTTGCTTGCTCAGCAACAATTAGCCAATCCTCCTCCCACCCCCATCAATCAACCAGCTAGTTCTTTAAGAAATTTACAATTAATTAATAGCTTACCCACCTTCGATGGCGAAAATTCAGCCAAAGTGTCCGATTTCCTAGACCAAATTAGCCATTGTGCTAGTCTTTCTGGCTGGGACGACGCTGCCAAATTAGAAATATTAGCACTTAGACTCTCAGGGTCTGCAAAAATCTTTTACGCCACCCAGAAAGCGGAATTACAACGCCAGGGTACAAATATAACGTATCCTCTAATTTCTGAGCGACTTCTAGCCCGATTTCGTAAGGAGAAAACACCCCTAGTCCTCTTACAACAGATGACTAATATTCAGTCCTTGCCCACTGAGTCTCCTGAAACTTTCGCGGATAGGATTAGACATATCCAATCCGCCATTCATTTAAAAGCTCAAGCCAACCCACTCGAGGCCTTACAAACAATTTTAGATAAACTGGCCACTGATGCATTCTTGAAATCACTTCCTCAACCGCTTCGTAATGAGGTACGAACGAAGCTTCCTCAAAAATTAGATGAAGCACTTTCCTATGCCAATGCCCTAAAAGAAGTTCAGGCTTCTGAAACAAACCCACAGTTTTCGCTGTAACTTCGAAAAATTCTAATCGTACACCTCCATCTCCTTGTCGTTACTGTGGACAAATGCATTTCCACAGAGAATGCCCACATCGTAATAAAAGCCAAAAGCCACAATTAAAACCAACTACCACTTGTAGAGTATTTAATGTAATAAAGAACAGACCTTGTCCGCCATTGTTCCGGTCCACATTTTGACGTGGATTGCACCAACAAATTTAGACCAAAACCTCGCACTAACTTTGGCAAAATGCCTAAGAATTTTAATTTTCCTAGAAATTTTAATCACAGAGCAAATAGTAATAATCGCTATAATAATAATAATCAATATTATAGTAATAATCATAGTCCTCGAATTAATTCAAACAATTCGCGATTTAACCCTTATTCAGATAGACCCCAGTATAGTCATAATAATGGTAACGAAACTAGCAATAACCTCCAAAATAGGCCCACTTGCCAATATTGTTCAAAATTTGGACATACGGCTCGTAATTGTTTCCAAATACAGCCCAAAACGAGTTAGCCCTCAGTCGCTTTCTCGAAAACCTGATATGACTATGGCGCAATCATAGCTGCTTCCATCAGTCCTGTCTAACTAGGTAATACCTAACTATGGCATCACGTCCCTTCATTTGCATGCGGACAATGTCAAAAATTCCAAATTTCTGGCGAATTCATACTTTCGCAATTAAAAGGCAATTTCCAATGAATACTTGTAGAAACATTCTTACAGGGCAATCATTAATTTGCGCACGTATCTAACAATTAAATTCAACATTCAATTTTCAAATAGTACTCAAACGCACCAATTTAGTACTAATCGCTAAGTTCACTAAAATCCCTAGTAACTAGCCACAAAATTTCTGTGCCACCTCGCGCACACAATACATACACAACTATAAATTGAATCTCTTGAAATAATTCTCAATCTATCACACTTCTTAACTTTACATACTACACCACATGTAAATGTTATATGTAACAATAAATGTATCAGGTTTATATCTAATTAAGTTGTTGCAATAATGACATATTATTTTTGTTTCAGCACTGAAAACTATCGCACTTCGAGTCATAAAATTATTCCGGCTTTAATATTTGTAATTATTGCATTGTATATTTAAATAATAATTGTAATTTATTTTATTTTGCAGAAATCAAGATCACCAAGTGAATTCGTAGTTACTTTTGTTGAGATGATATTAATATTTTTTTTATATATTGTATTTACCTAATTAATTAATATTTTTTTCAGTTCGCCTTAAAAAGAAATTAAATAATTTGTATTATTCTTGTACTTGTTTATCATTTGTATTTTAATGTTATTTTTAATGTTATTGTTAACTTAAGGTATTTAGAAAACACAGCAAAGCTGAAGAGCTGATGAACATACAGTCGGCTTCACCCTTGTGCATACTCCCTCAAGATATATATTCATCTTTACTTCTTAGCTTTAATAATTTTTTCACTAATATTTGTTGAAATTTAAATTTGTTTAACCTCTCTTTTACAGATCCAAGAATCTTCGTCGACTGCACCATTGCATGAGCACGAATGTTATTGCATGCGCATGAATTTAATTGCATGTTATGATTAGTCAATATTGCACGTTATTTGTTAGAAATTTTATCATATAAATTAATGTATAACTCTGTATGATTATTTTCAGAAACACAAGATTTCTACAAAAGGAATAGATCTTCATCTTCTCATACCCTTTGCTATTATCCTCACATCCTTGCGCATCCCTGCACGCTTATTAAATATATATATTTTTTTTATTTGCGTATTTTGTGTATTTATTATTTGTTAATTATTTTTGAAATACTTAAGAGTTTTTTTTTTGTCCATATAGAGTTAATTCAAGAAACTACATACACACCTACAGTACCGACTTGTCTACCCATTGCCAGTCACTTCTTCATCCGCAACACTCTCACTCGCCAAGCAGTGTTCGCTGTTCACCTATCATCCTACCACCACAGCAACGTTCACCCACTCACGCAGCGTTCGCTTGAGAATACATTCAAACACGACGCAACGCTCACACCTTCAAGCAGCGTTAGCCGCAGAAGAAGATGACTGCACCCTACAACACACGGCAACCTTGCAGACGTTACACACACGCCTCTCGATAACTTCCAAGCCTCTACAACTCCAGATTATCTCCCAAATTTTTCGTGCCAAAAAATTTCTCCAGGAGGGGGGATAATGTAGTGGAAGGACAAAATCGAAAAATAATAGTTTAAAGTTTCTGAATATTTTATAGTATCCAAAATTGTATTTTTGTTAATATTTTATAATTATTTTAGTGCTGTGAATTTACCTTCAGAAAGTGTGTATTTTAGAACCAGGTATATTAAATCTGTCATTGCTATTAAGAAAACAAAGACACTAAATTCCGTTAGGCCAAACCTTTGTAAGAAAATTCCCCCGCGAGAGAGAGAGAGAGCAAATCCAAAGAATAGAGTCTGCCATAGCTTTCAAATAGTTCAGTTCAAAAAAGAGAGTCTCACATCAACCTTCAAACAGGACACTTCAGGAATTGCTCTCTAAATATCAGTGCCAGTTTCACAATAAGTTAAATAAGTTTATAATACCAAATAAGTTGTTATTATTATTTTAACAGAATATATTTATGTTAACAGTGGTGATATCTTAAATATTCCTATTACTTCTATCTCAAACATAATTACAAGCCCTTTTCGCTAAAACGCTACGCCACAAGCTACCTATACACACTTCCACACCATTACATTACATTAGCAATTATTTATTATAGCAATTACTCCGGAAGTCTAACTGTAATAACTGTCAAGTAATAATTATAATCACCTTGGATTGGTTTTAACTACTTATTTATTTAAATTAGAGAGAAATTATTGATCAACATGATGGAGAAAGGAGAGTTCATGTTTCTTGCCTTTAGAATGCAGATAATCTCAAACAGATGAATTCAATTCAATGCTGTTTATCCCCGGAGACCTGAAACTGGTAGAAAAAGAGTAACAAATCAGGATGAAGGCTGCTTGTTGAAGGTTGCTCTTTTTTTGTTGAAGACGTCAGGCCTGCTAAGAGTGTGAAATACAAGGAGGTTCCACCAGTGAAATAAATCTACTAGTTGGTGTAAGAAGAGTTAGAAGAACAGTTCTTAAAACTAGCCTTCATTTTCAAAAAAAAGATCGGTACCCTACAAAATTCAAATTTCTGCTTCTAGAAGAGAATGATTAATTTTTACTAAAGAGCTAGTCAGAAAAAGGAGTCGAACGAAGTGTACTCCTCAGATAAATGCAGGCATTCTCGGAACTCTTATATGAGAAAGAATGGGGAAAATAGGTTAGGGGAATATTATAAAACGGGTGAGGCCAGTCTTTGATGTTGCCAAAGGATAGAGAAATCCGCTTATAGTACAAGCGGTTGGGTTTGATTCCTAATGGGTTTCCATTAAATTTATATTGGCAATTCCAAATTTGGCCATCTCTGGTTTGGAAATCCAAGTTGTCTCTTAAACCGAACCTGGACATTTATTCTTTATACAGGAGCTGGTGTGGGAATGAGTGAATAAATCTCATTTGTAGCTTCATAAGTGCAGTACACCTGAAGTGCTAAAAATAGAATAGAATTTCAGTTGATGATTGATAATATCAATTATAAAAGACAAAATTTAAGCAATCAGATTTGAAGAAGAGCTAGTTAATATTCCAAACAAATTATTTGAACACTGATTACAAATACTATATTTAATAACTGGTTATTTTCCAATAATTATTTGTAATAATTTATTTCAACTCCTTTTTTTTATCAAAAAACTAAATTTAAAACAGCAAATAAGTGAAGAAATTGTTAAAACTATCCAGCAATGCGATCCCTAAGAAGCAAGCAAAAACAATATCATAATATGAAATAATAAGATCTATCGTGTGTATATATTACGTACATAATTACATCAATATATATTTCATATTGAAATGTAAAATATAGTGATTATATAAAAAGTTATTAATATTAAAATACTCTTGTGTGTGTAAATAAACGCATTTAATTCACTCTATTTGCCTTTTATTCACTACTCTGTTAATTGAAATAATTGTTTTTATTTGGAACTTATTTTTTTTTTTTGGAACTTTAAGTCTAATAATACAAATTCAAAAGTTTTTATTATATATTTTTATTAATAAAATTTCGCAAATATAATTCTATCTAACGGCAATATTTTTTCCAAATAATTTTTGCCCAGTTCTGATGGGAACTCATAATAATTAGCGTTTTTCGAACAGGTTGGTTGCATTTAAATATAAATAAAAGATTGTATAAGGTTGCATGATTTACTGTTTATTTTGACGTACAAAGTACTTTAGAGTGTTAAAATAAATCTTTGGATTTATTAAGTCAATGATACCGTGCAAAGAAGAATGCTTGCAGGGAATCCTTGTGCCCTGAGTATGGTAGGCATAAAAATTGTAAGAATGAATTAGTAATGAAGTAAATATATTTTGTGGTTAGCTGTACTTTAGTTCTACACATATATTGATCCCAAGTATCTTTATATACCCAGAGCGTCTGTAAATGTAGGTGAATTTCGGAGGTGATAGCGTATTATTATTAAACTGGGTGCCTATCGGCCAGGGATCTAACCTATGTGGCTTTTATCCCCCCCCCCAAAATCATTCCCAAATTAATCTCTTAAAATATCTTTCAGCTCCAACCCTCACAGGCAGTCTCACGAGAGTAATGCCATCCCAAATACACGAAACTTGGTACTAGCGAAACAGGGACACTGACAAAATAGTGATAACACCGATTCCCTAACTCCATCAACACAGTTCTGACATATGGGACTAGAATCCTCCCTGTATTATGCAAATTATTAGCTACCCATGTGTGTCCCAGTCACTGCGCCCACCAAGGTCCTCAGTCCTATCCTACTCAGGGACAGGAGCTAGTCTGAAAACCCCTGCTTAGTCCCTTTGATAAACCTTTTAGCCTGGAGGCATCTCTGCGTGTCCTCCCAGCATTTCTCCAAAATTCTCGTCTCCCAAAGGTCTAATCTGACTATTACAGAACCCCTTAGTGACGGCTGGCTTGGGACCACAAAAAGGTAAGGAGGTAACCATCCGATCCGCCCTCCTATCGCCCTCTATTCCCGCATGTCCGGGTACCCAGTAGAGCTGCACTGCAGAGCTAAGGTATTAAGCCTCCTTCTACATTCTCCCACCAATATCGAAATTCAACCACGGCTTGCTCAAGCCCTCAGTGCGGCCTGACGATCAGAAAATATCCGCACCTCTTTAATTTCTCCCTGCCACTCCCCTGCAAGGCAGCAGCATTCAATGTTGCCAATGACCTTAGACTGAAAGGCAATGGCCTTACCACCCAAGGTCACAACATCCCCCAGTCGAACTTCTGCAACCATGTTCTCGCTCAAGACAGACTGGTCTAGAGCCGCCCGAATAGCAGGAAATAATGCCGTTACTCGAAAGCGTAAGTTTGGATATTATTAAGTGGTTGAGATTATCTTAGAACACCCGAGACTACTCATAGAAACACCGAGCATTGAAAATGTCACTCTTAAAATTCCTTTAGCCTGAAATAATGAGCTAGAATTTACCTGAGCTATACCCGAACATTACACATAACAGTTCTATTATGGTCTGAAAGTTTAAATGTCATCTGTCATCTGAAAATTTAAATTCTCACCCGAACCTTCAAACAGGGAGAGTAATGAACTAATGTTAGGTAACTGAACATTAAACCTTAAAAAAAATTCAGGCCTTCATAACCTTCATAAAAATGTTTTATTCATGTAAGTCTTAATTACGTGGAAGAACGCCAAAATCTCAGAACTAATAATGAATCCAAGAGTACAAGTTATCATAGTCTGAATGAGTATGAGATGTTTAATTAAGGAACTTTTTATTAGAAACGGTAAGTTTCTTTAAATATGCCCGCTAAACAGATACAAATAAATGACAGTATTAAATATCTGTAGAACTGGAAAATAATAATTTGGTTGGAATATGGGAATACATATAAATATGGTTCAGTGAAGTCCATTCTATATGTTAAAAATGTTTTTCCACATGACAGAACCTCAAAAAGTTTCTTTCATTTCTCCGTTTTATTCTTCAATAAATAACAAAAAAAAAGAAGAAAGAAGTTTCAGTTAAAACGGAAAGAGTGAAGAAGAAACAAACAAAGATAGAATGAAGAAGAAAAAAACCTACAGAAATTAAACTTTTAAAAATCTGCTACGGCTTGTTGGCATTGGATAGATCCAAGCTTGAATAGTAGACAGGAACAATAAAAGGGGGTCCTATTGACAACAAAAGGGCTAGCACTGAAACGGACGACTGCCACACACATACACTAACGTAGAGGGAAAATGAAAGAGAGAGAGGAAAGGGTTAGAAGGACTTTCACTCTACCCCTTTTGTGAAAGCTTTAGAAACTAGAGGTAAGAGGTTAGGGAGATTCAATGTTGTTCTTTTGGCGGCCCTGAATAGTATAGATATATATAGAGAGAGAGGAGAGTAGGAGGTAACTGAAAATAGTAGCTAGTAGTGGACGAACTGAACGAGTAAGAATTAGGGAGAGCTCGTGAAACAGAGAGAAAGAGATAGATTGATAAAGTGAGGGGAAAAAAGCAAGAGAATGAATAGAATAAAGTGAATGAACTGGACATTTCTGTTCTGACCCTTGTTGATTTTTCAACAAGGATGGGAATAATGCGGTGAAGTTAAGTTTCCTAATTGGAAAGGACTAGTATAAACACTATAGAAAGGGCTATATAACGAAACCAACTGTAATACACCTGATGATTCTCCAAGCAGCGAGCTATATACCATTCATCCTTATAATAAAACCTAATACTTTTCCACTAACCTGATCTATGTGTAAACAACTTATCTCTGTCGTAGTATTTTAAAGATCCTACCTGAAATAAAACAAAACAAAAGTATTAGATAATTAAACTTCTAAAAAAAAAAAAATCTGGTATGAAACACTCACACAACTTTCTCTTACCCCACTTTTCAAAATTATAATTGGCAAATTTTATAGTTAGTGTAACAAATTTAATGAAATTCGTCGAAAACTGTAAAAAACTGTCCAGTAAAAGCGTACTTCCGGTTTACTTATTTTCTTGAAACTCGGAATTTTAGCCAGCTATTTATTTGTAACTTATTTTGTTTGGATGAATTAAGAATTGTACACGATCAACTATGATACACGTTAGTAGAGCAAACACTCTACTGCCCAACATGTGTGTATTCAAAAGTGCACTTAAATGAATTTTCCCAGAGAAATGTTTTTAATTAAAGTTGTAGATCTTTGTATGTGAAGTTTATATATCAAGTTTCAAGAAATTCGTCGAAGCCATTTTGAGAAAATCGCGAAAAAGTGAAAAAATCATTTAGTAAAGTGGTTATGTGATCACTTCCGGTTATCTGATTTTTTTGAAACTGGGAATTTCAACAACATATTTAATTCCTATTAACATTATTTAGATGATAGAATTGTTTGATTAACTGAAATAACATTTTAGATGAAAACTTAACCCCACCTCTCCCCAAAAAGTGCCTTTAAATGAATTTTCCCAGAGAAACATTTCAAATAAAAGTTGTAGTTGTTTGTATGTGTAGTTGATATAACAACTTTCAAGAAAATCGTCGGAGCCATTCTTGAAAAAAAGAAAAAAATTAGAAAAACCAACAAGTAAAGTGGTACTTCCGGTTAAGGAATTTTCACAGATGACCCACCGTCATATGCCATGGTGATACCTAAATGGAATATCAAGTTTCAACTTTCTACGGATTTTCGTTTTTGAGCTATGCTGTTCACATACAAACAAACACACTCACACATACACACACACACACACACACACACACATACAGACCAATTGCTAAAAACCACTTTTTTGGACTTAGGTTGAGGTCCAAACGGATATTTCCGGTGAAAACTCCATATCGAAAATTTGACACGATTACATACATACTCTTACTAGGAGTAAGAGAATGTAAAAATGAGATGGTAACACTCACACAACTTTCTCTTACTCCAGTTTTTAAAATTGTAATTGACAAATTTTATAGTTACTATAACAAATTTAATGAAATTCATAAGGGTGTTTCTATAGAGAAAATCGGGAAAACTGAAAAAAACTATTCAATAAAAACTCACTTCCGGTTTACTAATTATCTTGAAACTTGGAATTTTGGCAATCAATTTATTTATAATTATTTTTGTGTTGTATGGTAGAATTGTATAATCAATTAAGATAGCATTTTAGAGACAAACATAACCCTATCCCTTCCCCAGATAACACACCTTAAATGAGTTTTCCCCGGAGAAATGTTTCAAATAAAAGTTGTAACTGTTTAAATGTGTAATTACATGTACGTATAAAGGAAATCGTTGGAGCCATTTTAGTGAAAATTAACAGAAAATGGAAAAAAATATTTTTCAATAAAAACGCACTTTTCCGGTCATCTGATTTTCTTTAAACTTGGAATTTTAACAACATATTCAATTCTAAAGTGTAATAAACTGAAATAGCACTTTTAAGAAAAAAAACCTAACCCCATCCCTCCCCCAAAAGTGCTCTTAAATATATATTTCCGGAGAAATGTTCAAATAAAAATTGTAGATCTTTATATCTATAGTAGATATAGCAAGTTTAAAGAAAATCGTCGGAGCCATTTTTGAGAAAATCGCAAAAAAGTGAAAAAAAAAAAATTTAGTAAAGTGGTCCTTTCGGTTGAGAAATTTTGACAGATAATGTACTGTCGGATCCCATGGTGATACTTAAACAGAATATTTTTTTTTTTTTTTTAAACTTTATTTGTCATTGTACCACTGTACATACGTGTGCATAGGTAACATAATGTGATAAAGGTTGGGTAAATGCCTGAATGGCTGAATGGTGATTATCCCCGTGTATGTCCTCCATTATGGTTTAAGCAAGGTGATCGCGAGGCCAACGACGCCTCAGTCGCCTTCGGGGGTTGGAAGGAAGTGTGGTTGAGGATAAGTTAGCTGCTAATGGATTAGGATGTGTTGATAAGTTTTTGTGAAATCTATTGTAACGTGTTTTAGTAAGTTCGGATATAAAAGGAATTTTGAGATCTTTGTGTATAGTTAGGTTACTGACATAGAATGGAGCGTTTACAATGCGGCGGAGGATTTTAGATTGAAGAGTTTGTAATCGGTTGATATTAGATCGTTTAGCTGAACCATAAAGTTCAAGTCTGTAAGTCCATATCGGTGCTAGGAGTGATAGATACAGTCGTCTTTTATTATAAAGTGTTAGTTTTGATCGGTGATCAAGTAGTCTGGCTAGAAGCTTATATCTTTCGTTTAATTCTATTCGTTTAAGTCGTGTATAAGGATTCCAAGTGAGTCTCTTGTCGAGGTATAATCCCAGGCGATTTTTCGTTTTTCAGCTATGCTGTTTACATACAAACAACACATACACAGACACACACAGATAATTGTCTAAAAAAAACACTTTTTTAGACTGAGGAGACCTCAAAACGGATATTTCCGGTGAAACTCAATATCGAAAATTTGACACGATTACAATACTTCCTGTTACTTACTAGGAGTAAGGAGAAAGTAACAAGTAAAACGAGGCAACGAAATTAATTTTTCAGGTTGTACGTATTATTTGAGCAGCATTGAAAGCTACATTGGGGAAGCTATTATAATAGAACTTTTTAAATTTCTTTCAATTTCTATAAATTAAAATTGTAACTTCAGATCAATTACCGGAATCAATTATCTTTTAATTTTCTTTTAAGAGGAAGTTGCATTCGAATACATCTTTAGAGTTTTTTTTTGGAATTTTCTAGAAAGAGACTATAACGAATTCCTTTAAACTAACTGCACAGACATAAATCAATTACTGTTATTTGCAACATTTTGTGTTGAGGGAAAAATTGATTTTAAGAAGTACTGCGAAATTGTGGCATTATATATGTGATTGGTTCAATGTTATTGGCGCATTCTTCTGGACAACAATCTAAACACTTCGATATCTGACTCGATAGGTCCTCCCACTATCTGTATATTTATTTTAGGAATACAAGTAAAATTTGAAATTTGTGTTTTACATCAAAATATTTTTAGTTCAGTTTGAGCCGTTTTTTGGATTTTTTTTTTGGTGACAATGGGTGTGAGGGAATGATGGTTACTTGATGTTTCCATGTAGTCAGGCTGTACCTGTGATTTGTTCACCTCACCTGTCTATAGTGTCCCTAGTGCATGTAATGTCCGTGCGTTTAGGAGTAAAAGTGTGGTTCTATTGTTAGGCTGAGTTATTCAAGAAAGCCTGTCAAGATTCTGGAACAAGTGGTAGTCCCTAATTGGATATCACTCTTGTCCTCGGTCAGGATTCGATCCATTTATATGGGCCCCATCGATACTGGGAAACTATGGATAGTTTAGCTAGATAGTAACTAGGGATATGTTAGCTAGGAAACTCGTACCGCGTCAATGGGCAAGTGCCAATGGACTCCCTTATTCTCTGTCTACGTAATCAACTTTTAGTATATATTATGCAGCAAAATTTCCGTCAATACCGTCGACAGCAACTCTGAATAATGTTTTAAATAGGCCAAATCTTTTACAGTAGCAGATGTAAACAATGAAAGCTGAATTACAATCAATTTTATATGGCCGCTAGATGTTCTATATGGTTATAGTTGGCCAACATTAGATAGTGAATTTTTTTTTATTTTTAATTTTATTTGTTACTTACAATTTGTAAATATATGCCACTCTAGTAAATCTATTTATAATCTAGTAAATATATTGAAGAGAATATAGGGGCGGTTGTTGTTGTAGTGGTTATGAGCATGGACTTGAAAGTGGGAGGTCCCCAGTTCGAGTTCCGCGTATATCTGCTAAATTTTATATTTGTGTGAAAAATGTTAATAGTAAAGTAGGTGCTTCCGCCTCCGTCCACGCGACACCTAATTTGGTAGTTGGACTCTATTAGTCTCGGCTTAGCCGGAGTGGGTTGGTCGAAATTGTAGATGTTGCGAGATTGTAAATTAATGTAGCAGAGCCAAGAGAAAGTGATTCATGAAACTTTAGATATTTAAATTTTGCAGTGCAAAATTAAGCATGTGTTATCTGACGGAGTATTTTGGATTGAAATGTCTGGATTTCCTGTGAAAAGGGAGCGTTTGGTTCAACCCCAGAGATCAAGTCCGTAAGTCCATGTAGATTTGAGTGTACTTTTTTTTTTTTTTAAATTTAAGGCGCATCAATATCTAAGGTCTTTGGCGCCCGGAGCCTTCTCAGTGCACTGCCGGCCTGCGGGCAGTGTTCTCTCGTTACACGCAACACTATGCATCACCGGACACTGAGCTGTATAGGCTCCTAGGAAGAAAAAAATCTAAGGGCAGCATAGCTGGAGTCGAACCTGGGTCCTCCGTGTGGGAGTCCAGTACGCTAATCATTTAGCTTTTCGCTTCCCTGAGTACAATATAATTAATTATTATAATAGTTGCTTACATTCTAGTGAGAGTTTCGATCGTCGGCCTATTAGTCGCAGTAGTAGTTTGTTCTGTTTGTTGTGTTCTAGTTTATAGTTCCAATTTAGTCTATTGTTGACATACATTCTTAAGTAGCAAACCAAGTTCACAGAAGAAAGTTTTATTGAGTTAAAGCCGACAGAAGGACAAACGGACCATCGTAAAATAAAGGTGATTTGTGACATTTTTGTGGGTTAAACGGTGATACCATTTTTCAGGCCATGGTTCTAATATGCTTAAATGGGTCTATGGGTGGGGGAAGGAAGCTATAATTGTCAGAGCTGGAAAGAAGTAAAACGTCGTGAATTTCTAAAGAGAAATCTCGAATATGCATAACGTGATGTGGCTGCGTTTAATACAGTTCTTAGTAGTAAGTTCTCATTACTGTAATCATTATATTGTAACTATTTGACATGGGTAACACATTCATAATAAAAGTTAAAGATTGCCTGGAAATCCACTATTTCCATAAGTCTGAGAGAAAAACGAGAACTAAAAAGAGCAGAAATGATATAGTTTGGATAAATATAGTATAATTAGGAATGGAAAAGATTAAACGAGATTAGAAGTGCAGTTAGAACCGCTCAAGGTTGCATAGTCAGGCCATTAAGGTTGATTATCTCGGATGGGCCGCTATTTTTGTAACTAAACGTTTAGTCAAAACTTCCTAGAGAACGGATATAGTCATTCATAGAATATCTAGATAAATAAAGGAAATTAGTAGAATATATATAAAAAAAAAAAAACAATTATTATATACATATATAAATAGTCCTTTCTATGTTTTTGTAACCTTTTTTATAAGTAGTATACATATGTTACATGTTAAGAGCACCAGCGTACTTAAAGGGTATGAATACGGTATGAGTGTGTTGTTAGATCAGGGTGGCCGCCACATGTTTCACCAACCTTAAAGATATTTTTTGAAGAGGGCAAAATGAATACATTATCACATACATAACAAGTCACATACCCTTGTGATTACTGTTATCGTTGAGTATAATCAAATCATTTTTAAAAAGGGACTTTAGATTATCGAAACAGAGTGTGTACATTGGAGTCATAGATGAGAATGCAAGATTAAAAAAAAAAAAAATCTGTATATACATATTATATACAACACTCGACATATGTCTTTCCTTTTACAGCAAGTATTAATGAAGCACAAAAGAGTATAACATATTATGTACTTAAACATATGTATTCATAATCAGATGTAACATTAAATATATAGTATAATATTTTTATGCATAGAAGACTTAATTAAATTAGTTTACAATCGACGACAGTTGAAAACAAAATGTCAATGACTCATTCATTACCGGTTCAATTAAAAAGTGTTAAAAATAA